>VZTB01009531.1:1196088-1259623 GCA_013397245.1 Thryothorus ludovicianus | reverse complement strand
TAAAGGTTTTCTTTTTAAATACCCTTTTTTTCCCTCATCAGGCAAGTTAGTACCATGAAACAAATAGTCTCTGAATCAGCCTCAGGGCTTTTACTGAGCAATTAAAAGGTCTGGAGTTAGTTAGGCAACTAGTTCTCAGCAAGTATGATGGTTTTAAAGCAGGTACACTCAGTGAAATGGGAAGAGCTGAGGAATTATATGGTCTTTTGACTTAAGTATAGTGATTAAATTTTTTTTAAAGATATTAGCTTGACTATTTGCACATTATAGCTATATAGTTTAGCTCATTTTTTTTCCTAAACATTTTTGGTTTATTCTTCATTTTATCTCTTTTTAACCTTTGTTTCTGGTTCTTGCTCAATAGCTCTTTGATATTAAGTAATAACTCTATGGAGCTACACTATGGTCAGAAGGGCCTGATGGAAAAAGGAATTTCTATTTTCAGATGATTTTTTTGGCAGGTTAGGTTTCTGCATCACCTAATATTTTAAGTACTCTTTTTAAAGAACAGATACCAGGATTGAAGGCAGTATTCCAGTGCTGGTGTTATGCAGGGCATTTTGCATCTGCTGCATAAATAACACTTCTCCTCAATTGTGAACTAAAAATGGGTTCACTCTCTATGTCAGCTTAGGATTCTTAAAAGCTCATGACAAGTTGTTTTTCTAGTAAGATTCCAGAGCTCTATATGGTCACCTTTCTATGATAAATCTCCTGGACACATTTATTTTTCCTAGGCTTCTAGTTTTGACTCTACAAAAAGTATATTGTTTGAACAGGCAAGCTTAATGCAAAATTCAGCCTATTGTATCCAAGTACCATGCCTTCCATATTACATACTATTGCATCATTCTCTGACTAATCCATAAAAATTTTTTTTTAGAATATGATACAGCATTTTATCATTATACGGTTATTTTATACTGCACATTAAATATTACCTATTAAGAATTATAGTGAATTACAGAGTATGTGGTGCATAAAATTATATTATTAGATATTATTATAATGCATATATTATTAGTTTTACTTAATTCCAAATCATGGATTAAAATATTTATAATGGCACTGTCTCAACAATTGCTTATTAAATAAACAGGAGATGCACACTTTTGATGGTGGTTCCAAATGGCAATTCTTTCTTGAGGCTTGCAAGGTATTTCTTATTTTATTTATAGAACCTGGAGATCCTTGTGGATTTCAGTAGATCTAGACCAAGGGTCAGAAGATTAACAAGTCATAAACAAAACTCGAATAAGCAAGGGTCATTTCTATTCAATGGCAAATAGATTTTCCTAAGTGAAGCAGAATGGGAAGGCATGAGAGACGAACTGCAGTGAGCAGCTGCACAACCAAGCAATTCAAGATGAGCCTGGAAACAGACAGGGGCTCAGAGGTTCTTCTGTGGGGTTTTCTGGGGGGAAAAAAAAGGCAGCAGTGATTGAGAGGAGAGGGTCTGGGGTAATTTGGTCTCTGAGAAGGATTCACAGAGAGAAACTCAAGTGATACCTACCCAAGTACCACTGCTGGCACAACGGGATCAACCATGGCATCAGCGATAAAGAATTCAGGAAATGGGACCAATTAAGAAAGAAGGGACAAAATTTGTCAGGTTTAGGGTGTCCTAGAGTATTTCCGCTGTTCACAGAGAAGAAAATCAGGGATAGTAAACATCAATGGATAAGGTATATTGCAGGTAGAAAATAGGGCATCAAGAGCAAAGGGTATTACAGTTAGTGAAAGCAGCAGTGAGGCAATGCAATTGTAAAAAAAGGACAGTATTTACTACAGGGAAGAAATAACTGAGGGTAGTATATGTTGTGGCTGGAATTCTCCCCTCTGTTAGTAATTCATTTGTTGTCCACTTTTCAAAGTAATTGCAAAAAACTGAACAGCATTGAAGGTAAAGGGAAGTGCATTTCTATCTTAAAAGTAATATAATTCTGTGACAATTTAAATTCTTCCTGATGCTCTCCTACCTAGCTGAAACTTCTGCCTGCCATTACTCTGATAGCAGGTGCTGTTTCAGGAAGCAAAACTAGGGGGATCTTTATAATTTTTTCTGTGTTTGCCAAAGATCATAATGGATTTTCTCAACATTTAGATTTTTAAAGAAGTGAAATTAATATGCACGTTAGTAACAAAGTAGCTGTGAAGCTCTGCAGGAATCCGATCAACAGGGGAGCGAGCAGGAGGAGTAGAAAGAACCAGCTGGTTAATCAGAAGGGAAGGCAGCTTATTGAAGAAGCTGCTATCCCTGAATCTTCAATTGGTGGGGCATTTTGTGGTTGGCAAAGGGACTCCTTACGTTGTGTCATTTTTACTCTCACTGCTCAGTCAGAATGACAGCTTTGGTTCTAAATGCAGTGAAGATCTTTGCCCTAATTTATTCTCTGATAATTTATTTAGAAAAAGCAGTAATGTTTGGATGCACCAGATATAATAAATTTTTAACTCTGGATGTAAACTTTATTGTTAAACCATCAAGATTATACATGTGGTCAATTTCTGCAGTCTCTAGCAATTGTTTTCAGGTTATTTGGTGGTGGTAGTTATTTTCTTGAATAGTTTTTATGTCATGAATTTCTTAGAGTAATTCTAAGTGAATACAATATTTCAGGTCTGTGTCATCCTTGTATAGTTTAATGCATATTCAGGTGGTCTTTCTGCTTATTCTCTGGAATTATATTGCAACAAGATGGAATATTTTTTTGAATATATTTGTTTCACAGGCTGCTGCTTTAAAAGTCTAAGAACTTTCTATTCTTTTAATTGCTGTTTCCATAATCAGTTTGCATGTGAAGTTAAAAGAAATTGGGGGGGTGGGGTGGTGTGTGTGTTGGCTTTATCCAGTTAATATTATTTATTTTAATGAAAATGCAGGAAAGCAGTCATCTCTGACTTGTGGCAGGCAGACATATTCTTCTGCAGACCTTCTGGCATTATTCAAGTCACAAGGAATAAATTAAAAGAAGGACCAACAGTATGAGAGCCAAGTATCATAGATCTGTATTACTCTGAAGCTCAGTGCATCAAGGAGAGCTGGGAGAGTCTTGTAGCAAGTGTAGAGCAAACAACTGTTGAAGAAAAGGATTCAGTACAAGGGTTAAATAGAATTTTCATGCAGTAGTCAAACACGATTTGGAAAATTTTAACATTGGGCCAAATACAATGAATGATAAAACTTTAACAGGAAAGCTGGTACCCTTGGAAATTGAAGCCAAACTTTCTGACTGAAGCAGTAGAGAGAGTGTCAGAAATTGTAGAGAAGCAGTAAAGGAAAATCACAAGGTAAGTGGCATTTCTTCTGTACTTCAGCTTGCTTGAAAATGCAAGCTAGATCAAAATTTAACATAACTTGAAATTAGTGAAAAAGACAGTGGGATTCTTAGATCTTTTTTCCCATGAAGTCACCATGGGTTTTCTGAGTAGGCTGTTCCCTATGACATTCAATTTAGATTTCATTAAATTATACAATGGGAAGTTTTTTTAATAGAAAATGAGCTTTGGATTATCATGGACAGATCAGAAGAGTGAAAGGGAGACATCATTATATGTGAAATTAGGCATAAAAGAACTGTGTCCAGAATCACACAATCATAGAATGGGTCGAGTTGAAAATAACCTTGAAGTTCATCTTGTTCCAACTCCTTGGACATGGACAGGGATGTCTTCCACTAGATGAGATTGCTCAATGCCCCAACCAACCAGACCTTGAACACATCCTGAGATGGAACATCCACAGCTTCCCTGGGCAACCTCTTTGTGTCTCACCACCCTCATAGTAAAGGATTTCTTCCATTTGTCTAACCCAAATTTCCCCTTTTTCAGTTTGAACACATTATTCCCTGTCCTATCACTACAGTTTCTGGCACTGAGGTCATCTCTGACTTCCCTGTAGGCCCCCTCAGATACTGGCAGGTTGCTGTGATGTCTCCACACAACCTCTTCTTCAGACTGAACAGCCCCAACTTTCCCAGCCTGTATTCATAGGGGAGATGCTCCAGTCCACTTCTCAATTTGTCTGGACTTGATCCAACAGTTCCGTGTCCTTCTTATTTGGGGCCACTCGCGAAAAGTGTTTCTGTGTACTTCAGGCCTAAATTATCCATAGCATTTGAAATGTGGAAAATATTTAATGAGACAATAAAGGTATTGTGAAAGCAGCAAGGCAGTAGTGCTGAATGGCTCGCAGTACTCCAAAGCAGTTCAGATACAATCTAGCATGTTAATTCAGGAAACTGCACTCCTTAGCAGTTTCCTGAAATAATTTAAAGAAAATGCACAACTTTTCTTTACTCACTGTATACACCTAAATAATGAGATAGCAGGGAACTTGATATATATAGATTTTGGAGAGTTATGATAGAAATATTTATGAATGCTTAATCTCATTTGCATGACTGCAATAAATAGGGAAAAACTCTGCTATTCATGGCATGTCCTAAAAGCAGGGAAATGTAAATTGTAGGGAAATCATGATTTCAAGACCCCGCCTGTGTGCCTGGCATGCTTCTATCTCTAAATCGGATGGACGAGTATAAAATATTTCTGAGCCTTTCAGTGTGGAAGAAAAAGCATGGACAATTAAGAAAATCACTTAGTTCATGGACTACTGCAGAAATAATTTACTTATACATATGGTATATATCTTGTTATACCTTCCTCTGCTTAAAAAAATGGTTGTAAAATAGCAAAGCTTGAAAGGCCAGGTATTACACCTTCACATGTGGCATTTGATAAATTGCACTGTGTGTGGAAGGTAGATGTCTCTGTAACTCAGTTAACTAGAAACCAAAAGTTTTTAGAAACAAGCACATGAAGTTCCTCAGATTTCAAACTCTGTGATTTCTAGAGAGAAAGTAGTAATTTTGGATTTCGTTCTGGTAACTCTTAATGCTGTTTTACTCAATTTAAATGTATCATTATGGTTTTTAAATCATACCTTAGAAAACAAATTATTTGGAAAGCCAGGTTGCTATTTCTAGGACTTTTAAAGAAATTGTCTTTTTGTTTGTGGTTTTTTTGAGTAGTAACCAAAAGGAGCCCTTACTCATGTAGAAACGCTGTGAGAGAACCCTGACATTTTCATTCTCATTGGTATACCCCTTATGTTAAATTTGTCTTCCTGTGTCTCATTTATGTCAAAAATCTGACATTTTCTCCTTACTGGTCTCTATAAAGACTTCTGCCTGCATAAAAGAGATTAAACAACTTCTTCCCAAGGTCAGCTTCATTTTCATTAAAGTCGAAGTGAGGACCATCCATCTTTAGTAGTAAAAGTAATAATTGCTAAGAATGTTTGCATAGTGGAGAAATCTAAGCTAGTTTGAAGTTACCTTATTCACTTGTAAATATCTGGTGTGTGGCCATGGCATCAGAGATCTGAGAACAGTTTAATTTATCCTGGATTTTATTTGGCTTTTTGGACAAGGAGACCTGTCCTACTGAGCAAACCTGGTGGAAGCCAACTCAGTGGCAGTCTTTGCTGGCTCTGCAGTGCATTCACTGCTCTTCTCTTTAAGTAATAGAAAAGATTGCTTAATTCTCTGATTGTCACTTAGGACAGATACTGAATTATCTAGATAAATATGGGATAGAATCACAATCTCTACTGTATATTTTGGGATGTTTTATACTGATATGGATTAATTAAAAAATATTACTTATCAGATAATTACAGTGTATTTCTAACTGCATGACTAAGAGTGCCTATAGGAGAGTCTTTCCATACAAAAAGAAGAAATATTATGGCCAAAGTCTGTATTTATGCTTTTATTTCAGGAACTTCTATGTCTGACTATATGTAAATTGTTGTGGGGTTAATTGGAAAAAAGCTGAAGTGACTGATGAATATATGCAGCTGTTTATAAAATAAAAGGATAGGCTGTATATCAATGTGGATTCATTTCTAATAAATAGTTATTTCAGTGAACTAATAAACGGAAAACTTCAAAAGGCAGCTTATATTAAACATCAGTCTTTTAGGTTATTCATTTACTCCATTTGGAATTATGGTTAAAATATTCCTGTCAGAAGTAAAGTGCCATTTATCTAATCCAGTTTCCTATGAAAATACACTTAGGTGATTTTGGAAGACTTCAATTACTTAATTGTATAAGAGAATAATTTATATCCCACAGTCAGTAACTTGAGATGCTGATTATTACTCAATTTTCAGTGCAAGATCAGACAACTTACCCGAGGCACTACATACCTTGAAATATCTCAGTATATTTTGCTAAGAGTGTCAGATGAATAGTGACCTGTGAAATAAAGATCAATATCCTGTGACATAGTATTTTCATAATCACAAGGATGAATTTATCACTTGCTAGAGCTAAATGAAAATGAGAATTTAACTTGCCAAGGCCATCTCATTTAGAGATTAATTTTGGCAAGATTTCAAAAACCCACAACTTTTAAATAAATGCTGCATCTTTTCAGACTGCAACAGCTAAGTACTTACCAGTTTATTTGTCATTTACTTATCACCCAACATATTTAGCTAATCCCTGCTGAAAGGCTGTTCAGAAAGTGACTCTTAATTCAAAGAGTCAGTGAGTGGCTTTCAGGGTGTTGAGAAAACACCATGTAAAGTTGAGGGCCATTCTTCAAGGGCAGCTTTCAAACATTAAAGGTGTGAGTCCTGGTTTATTTATGCCTGTAACTCAGATATTTTGAGTGAAATCTTTACCTTCTGAAAATTAATGGCAAAACTTCAGTTTAACTTCATTAACTTCAGTTTAGCCAGATTATCAGCATTAACTTCTAAAACACTCAGGAAGTGACCTTCCAGTGCTAAATTCTGAGAATTCATCATAATATTAAAAACCCCAAATTTTCCTGTGTCTTTATTATGTAATTTTTCTTTGAATGATCTGAATTACTTGCAAATAACATAGATTATAACAAATATTTTTTTGCTAGAAAGTTCTTTAGTGGTTGATGTTTAATCATAGACGTGTTTTATGGACTCTTTGACACATGAAGTCACTGAGAAGAGCAGTTCAGCTATAAAGAGCATCAAATCACTTGCAGGTTCAAAACAAAGAAGAGGTGGTACTTAATCATGGAGCAGGTGTTCAGGCCATGGGCTTCACAACAGTTCAAAAAGCTGTTAGACAAATCCATACACTAAATATACATCATGATGATCTGCAGACATACAGTGTGGTTTAGAGACTCCTGAGTGTACCAAGGGAAGATAAATAAAGGAATTATTACTTCCTAGGCCTCTTGGTAAGTTACCTTCATAGCTCATCAACCTCTTTAAAAAAAAAAAATTCTTATTTAATTTCAGCGTTTTTCTAGCTTTGGCTTCAATTTGCACCTATCTGTATGTCATTTCTTGTAAGCATAAAAAGGTATTTACTATCCAAAATATATTTCCTAGAGAAATACTTATAGTCTTGATGTGACTGGATCATTCCTTCAATCTTTTTTTTTTCCCCACAGAGTATTTAAATGTCTTGATATAAGACATTACAGTAAGACATTATATAACATGCTAGGCATGTTTTTCAGAAGTCGTGTAGTTTTAATTTTTTTCTCAATTCTTTTAAGTTCCTCTGTGTCCTTCTTGAAGTGCAGGCACCAGAAAATAGACACAGTATTTCCTTCCCAATGCTGTATTCTGAAATAAAATCAGTCTTGCATTAGCTTTAGATATTATCCTGCTTATACATTCAAGGATTGTACTCATAGTCTTAGGTAAGGCATCAGAGTAGATGATCTTCATTTGATTGCTTTCTATGACTCCTCTGCATTTTCAGTTCCTGCTTCCAGGATAGCATTTCCATCTTGTAATTATGACCTGCATTCATCCTTCACTGGTGAATGAGCTTACATTTCTTTGTGTTATGATATGTGGTATTTAAAGAATCCTTTTCATCAAGGAACTGTGTGACTGGTCTACCTCCAGCTATCATATTTTCCCTAAAGACTTGATTAAGGGTAACCACATCTTAAACTTGTCCTTACCTGAAAAGCAATAAAATGTCATCGTGTTTTAGTGTTATGCCAGAGCCAACAATGAGCTGAAGGAATTTAATTTCAATATTTCCATAATTTCAGGCTGTCATTCCATATATTTATGGCCATGTAAGATTCATCATTGCACCATGAGACTTCAACTTCGTCTGATCAGGTCTACTTCACAAGTAGTAATAGTTCATTGATAGTGAAATTAAGCACTAATACAGATTGTTTATTGCCAACAGGTGAGAGGAATCTTACCAAACAATGTTAAAACTTCCAAAAGGATGGAAAGTTGATAGTTTGAGGGATTCTTGAACAAAATTGAGATGAATAATGTTTATTGAAGGGAAGAATAATGAAATTTTAATCTAAGTTGGACTTCTTCGTGGAAAAAGGAAGGACATAGTTCAAACTGAATTTCTATATTTTAGACTGTTGTGTATCAATTATTTTCTTTAAATTTTACTTGTTTTTCTCAAAGCTGTTTTTAGAATAAGAATTAAACAGGGCATCCTATCCCTTTGTTGACTACTGAATTACCAAACTACTTCTTTAGTATAGAATTTCTTTGAAATTTCCAGAGCATCTGAAGGAGAATGTACCTCTGCTCTGCTAAAAAGCAATGGATTACTTTGGAATTTGCAGTTTTGTTTATGTAGAAGTTACATCCCATTTTGCCTACTGCAAGAAGGAAGGAATACTACCATTCAATGCTAATGGTGGTGGCAAAGTTTGCAGCACAATAATTCCAGCAATCTTTGTGTCATCTGTAATACTTGACAGTAACAATAACCAATTTGGAATTAAATTATGAATACAATCAAATTATAATTTAAATTAATTGAATTAATAATAATTAGGTTATTAATAAAACTGTGGTCTGAACATTGGTATAAAATTGAATATGAATGAAGTATTTTTCTAAATTAGGAAAACCAATTAAATATTTTTCTTAATGATGAATAAATGTTGAGATACAGCAATTAATCAGTTTTTTAATTATTTAACTTTTGTATAAATATACTTCTAGTAGGAAAACTATGGAGAACTAAGACAACTACTTTACAGAATACCATTAAACCATTTTTTCATTCTAATTTATCACTGCGTCAAATAATATTGCCAGGTATATTTAGTAAAATTTAGCCCTGTGTGCTAATGTCATTAATTGAATTGCTGTCTTCTACCAGTTTTTGTCTCAGAAATAAGTATTAACAGCTTTTACTCTTCAGAGACTTTTTTTTACTATTGGAGTACTCACTTTAGGATATAATAACATACAAATTAGCTTATTTTTCTTACAGTCACCAGGAGTAGATCTCCTGCTATCATAATCTTTGTTTCAACATAAGCTTGCAGCATATGGAAGGTCATGGAGCACTTGGGGAAATTTTAAATGTCAGCTTGACTTATCTTAAGGCCTAGAGGTCTTGGATTGCATGTATTCTAGGAAACTTTGAGGATCTCTGCTATAGGTGATTGAATTTATGGAATTAGGCATGAGGTGTAGGATCTAAATTAGTGCTAGGAATGCTAAATTTGTACAGGTTGCACTGTAATTAACTTTTACCTCCTGTTGAATATATATCATGATACATGTTCTTGTTAAAAAACTGAACTCATATAAATGCACTACACAAAGACCATTTTTTACTTCATTATTTCTTTGTACAGAATTCAAATTTTAGTACTCTTGAGCTCTTCAAAAACAATATTGGGTGTTGGGTATCTACAGTTAAGTATGTCTGTTTTGCATAGTCTTTTGGGTTTTAAATACCAAATCTCTTCCCTTACAGAGAAGTCGATCGGGATTCTGATGGCTGCATCAGCTTCAAAGAGTTTGAATCTGCAATGAAGTAGGGACAAGATGAAGGATCACCAGTGTACTTTGCCTAAGGAATATTTTGTGGTAAAAAGACAAAGTGAAAACTTCAGATCTCAAGATATTTAAAAATCAATGAAACTTCATTTGTTTCAGCCAGCGTTTTAAGAACTTTGACTGTAAGTGTAGCTCTGAAGAACAGCCTTTGAAGATTTACTGTTGACAAGTTGGGTGTATTAATTTACATGTGTATGTGTGTAGAATGCTTAAAATATTTGAAATCTCAATTGATTCACAATCACCCTACTTAGGAACTGTAACTCTGTACTTTTTCTTTTTGACTAAGACTAAAAAGGAGCAATTATAATTCCCAGTTACTGTGTAAATTACTTGTTCACTTTTTCAACAGACCAAAATATCTCACCTGTATAGAAATATGTAGCTTAAATTCATGGTAGAAATTGCCTGTTGGTTTAGAAGTTTTTTTTTTTTCAGTAATATATTTGTTTTCCCTGTACTATTTTATATACATATATTGTTCTTCTTTATACATTACACATTGTTTTTTAACATTTATTATTTAATTAACTATATGATTTAGTTCTGAACAATTTTCAAGAACTATGTATGTAAGGAAGCAAGTGTAAATGTGTGGGTTTTTTTTCTTAGTTTTTTAATAGACTTAAAAATACATTTTTTTAAACATGGACCAGTCTTAGAGGCTAAAAATTCTGTGTATTCAAACCTTCAGCTGACTTTTAGGGAAGAATTTGGAGATATACACATGAATGTATACTAGCAAGATGACAGAATTTCACAATATTTGAGGGACAGTATAATGTTGAAGCTTTCATTGGCTATGCAGTTGTCTTCACCCCTCTCTCTCTCTCTCTTCTGTCCAGTAACTTGGAGATGTTCTTACCTGCTGTAACTTTATATACATTCATCCAAGCTGTGCTATAATGTGAGAAATCTTTTTTTTATTCTATTTGTTTTATCTGTATTCACTTCCTACTGTCGTCTCCTGTTCATATTAATACTTACACAAAGTAGGGATTTCATTACAGGCACTGTCTCTGATCATGTGTGCCATTCCATGGCTTCATTTCTGATTACCTTCCAGTTGTTAAGTTGCTTATGGTAGAGATTTTTTTTTAAACTGTCCAGAAGCAATCTTCTCCTCAAGAGAGCCTAGAGTCTGTAGCATATACTTAATACTGCTGAAAATAAATAGCAAAATAACAAATAATAGTAATGATGATCAGTAAGAGGAAGAGAGTACCAATTCTACCCTTAAGTCAAAAGAGTCTCCAATTTTTTTTTTCAAATTTCAGTGAGGCATTCCTGAGTACAATTTACAGGTGAAGTACTTATAAAATGATACCTATGTTTCCTGTTCCTGTTACATGTATGTTTCTCTCTAGGTACAATGAAACTGCACTCTTTTTGAATTCCAAGGCAGGTAATATGTAAATAATGAGAGGAAGTTGGAGACACTGAGTATGTCAGCAGATATACCTGATTCTGTGTATAAAAACCAGGTACCTGCTAGATGAAATGAGCTGTAACTCAAATATCATGCTTTGTGTGCTAAGCAGTGGGAGCAAACTGGTGTTGCCTTTGAAAGGCGATGCTAAGACATGCTAATAGGTTGGAGCTTTGCCTTAGAAATGCCATTTCCCAATAGATGAATGTTTTCATAAGAGAATCATCACCATTGATGTTAATTAGCAATATCATCACATGCTCTTCTGAGATGCAGGAGATTGAATTATTATCCCACAGGGATAGTTGCTTCAGGTCTATGCACAGTCATGAGAAAATGTATGACAGTTTGCTGTGTTATTACTTAGACTGTATTTTTTTGTTCAGTCAACCTCAGTTCTTTTGGTGCCTAGTCCCTGTATCCTTACTAAACACTAAATCCATGCAGTATTATTTTATTGTGATAAATTATTTTATCATTATTATTCTATTTATTAAAAACCCAATTATTTAGTTCATAAGGAGCAGTTAAAAATGCTCTGGTCTCCTGTTTATATTTCTAGTATACCTGTGATTTATTGTCTAAATAGCTGACAATGTTTATGTTATGTTGTACATGCATAATATTCTGTTAAATATTTTTCCAAATAGAAAGATCTTTGTATACTTTTAATAGTAAGAAATGTATATATCTTATACATATGGCTGGGAACTCTAGAGAGGAAAGTGCTCTCATCTCCTTTATTTCCGTGTGTTTTCAATCCTCATTTTTCTCAATTTCATTTTCCTCATTTTTCTCAATCTCATTTTCTCATTTTTTTGAAAAGCTGCTATGAACTTGAATTGCTGAGTCAACATAAACTCCAGGAGAGGCCAATGACATTTTTTTACCATGTTGGAATTTTTTTAGGAAAAGCAGATCTGTATTAAAGGATGATAAGCACTCACATTTCTCTTCACATAGGGACTGACAGAAAGGAACTGCTGATGACCACAGTGAAGTGGAACTGAGTAGGCCATGGTGACACTCTTCCTTTTGAATACTAGAATGGAAATTAATTGCTAGCTACTGCTTGTCTGGGTTTTGGCTAGCAAACTGCAGAAGCACTTCAGCCTTGGCTAAAACTGGATAAAATTAGGAGTGACATTTATTAGGTGATGGCCTATTCTTGCTAATGGCTTGGGGAAAAAAACAAAAGCAATAGCTACCCAGCTATTGGATGAAAGAGGCTATGTGCTCCTCAGTTCTTGTTTTCTGCTGCTGGTGTTAGAGCTCAACATCAAATGTCAACATGGAAGGACTGGCAGAGCTGAGAGCTATGATCAACCTTAGCCTACAAGCTGCAGCTCTGACAACTCAGTTTAGCTCCAGAGTGACATAAAATGACTGTTCACTCATTAGCTGGTTGCATTCCTATCTGCAACATTTCCAAGAGTGTAAGGATATCAATGATGAAAGTGATGTGGACCAAGATAATAAGTTTCTTGTTTGATCACTGCCATCTTTGCCCCTGGGAGCCATAACTGTCTGAAACTCCAGAACTGGAAAAAAAAATGAGTTTCAGCATCTAAAGAGCCATTGCTCTCTAACACATAGTTATTGGTGTACCTTATGGAACAGGAAATGTTCAGGATTTACTTACCAGAATATTATACCATCCTTTCAAAGTTAATGAGTGCATTTGCTTTCTTACTACATAAACGTTTTCTTGTTTTCTGACACCACATTTACTTAACATACATGATTTTCTTGTTAAAAGTATCCATTAAAAAATATTTACTTTCCAAGTCAGTGATCATCTGTTTAAATTATTTTCAAATTTATCCTTTATATGCTTAGCCAATTGCCACCATTTTATAGCAAATAGATTATATAACCATAACCATTATCAAAGTCTATATGGTTTGTTCCCCTGGGGCTTCTGTAATTCCCTATAGCTGTCGAAGTCTAGTAATCTGTAGTTTCTTTTTAAAAGGTTTGGATGGTTTAGATTTTTTACCACGGTCTGTACAGACAGTAAAAAGGGCAAACTGTTTTAAACTGAAAGAGGGTACATTTGGTTTGGACAAGTTGTTCCATCACTGGAATCATTCAAGGTCAGGCTGGCTGGGATTTCGAGTGACCTGATCTTGTGAAAGATGCCCCTGCTCATCACAGGGGGATGGACTAGATGACCTTTAAATATTCTTCCCAACCAATTCCATTCTATTTTTTTATTATTTTATTTATTGAATGAACAATTGTAAAACTAGGCTCTTTGGACAACGTGACATTCCTGATGGCCTGGCCTGTGTAATATGCTGAAATCTGGAAGAGTTTTCACTGAAAAATAATTCAGACAATTAAATCAAATATCAAGATGGGACACGCATAAATATTATTTTTTACTTTTTTCCCCGTGTCAAATAATATTTCATCCACTTATTCATTAATCAGAAGAATAAAATTGAATTAATATGTGCAGTACATCATAGAATAGGTAGTGTTTCCCTAAAAGGTTCCCAAAATAAAACTTCATATAAAGATAGTACATTAAGTTTGTGGCAGTGTTACTGTGGCTTCTATCTTTAATCAGCTGTGTGGGTGGTGGCTGACTAGTCAGAGTAACTAGCTGACACACGAAATGTCACAGTTCAAAGAAAAGCTTTGGCATGACTCTCATTTACTATAATATATCAGCTTTACACTTCCCTGGCAATGAAATGCCATCTTAAAATCAGGATGAATTACAGCTGCATTCTACATTCCTGCTTTGATTCCTTAACACTATTCTTTGGGAAGGCTGCCCAATCATAAAAAAATGTCAGGCCTGTTTGTTTAACATTTTGTGGAGAGATTCCCTGTAACAATCTGAGAAAATCCTCTGTAACTTTGTCTAAAAGAAAAAGCAGTAACAACTGCGGGTTTTAATCATAGTTATTTAAGGTTCAATATGTGAGCCTCTTATTTGTAAGAGGTAAAAAATTAGTGACGACTTTTGAAAGAGCACAGAGGTTGAACATGCATTAACATTTTGTCTCAAAGCAGTGCATTTCTGAAGAGAATGCTCTCATCTTCCCCACTTTCTGTGTATTGGTTTGGTTTGCAGAGTCATTCTGGTGCATGCAAATCAAGATTCATTCTGGAGAAGAATAAACTAGAAGCCCATTCTGGGCACGTGTGTAACATGCAGCAAAACCCAATGGAGATGTGAGTCTGAATACGGACTCCTTTGCACCACCATGAAGTTCTCCAAGCTTTCCTGTGTGTGTCAAGCAGTCCAGCTGGCCATCACCAACAAGGCATGCCATTCTCCATGTCTGGCTTTCAACTGAAAGAAAAGCCAATGTCACTGCCCTCAGTGTCCTCTTGAGCTTGTTTTCCATGGCACTTAGCCCTTTCAATGGGACCTGTGCATGTTGATCAAAGTTAGAGTGGGGGCAGAGTTTGGCAATCTGTTCCAGTCACTCTGTTAAGAATTTCTTCCTAATGTCTAATGTAAACCTACTTTCTTTCAATTTGAGACCATTTCCCCTTGTCCTGTCACTACATTCTCTCATAAAAAGTCCCTTTCCAGCTTTCTTGTTGGATCCCCTCAGGTACTGGAAGGCAGCAATTACATCCCTCCAAAGCCTTCTCTTTTCCAGACTGAACAAACACAATTCCCTCAGTCTTTCCTACTAAATTACTGCTTTTGCACTGAAGTATTTACTAATGTAGAGTTAGTCAGGGAGTCTGTTGTTTAAAATTGCTTTGATACCCATGCTGTGGAGAACATCTCAGTCTCAGTCAAATAATATCTCCCACTGACACCAGGGAGAAGTATTTCTTTGTGTGCTCCAGTCAAGTTTCCATTTGTTTATAAAATTCTTCTAAAGAGTCATTCTAATTTATATAAATTGAATTTACTGTTGGCTTTACTGTATCCAACAAGAAGTTGAAAAATGTGGACAAAGATGGCTTACAAACTAGCTATGAAAATTAAGACACCTACAATGGTATGTCTTAGAATGAGTTGCTGTGTTAAAAGATCTGAGATAGGTCTCCTGAGAAAAGCCTAGTAGCTGCAGAATATTCATGCTAGAAAGGAAAAAAAACTTTTAAATACTTAATCTTTCTCAGAGAAGAAAGCTGTGATAGATGTTAAATAATTGTGAAATATTCAGTGGCATATTGAGATGTAACAGATGCTATGGAATCATGTTATAGTCAAACATTGTACTAATTTTGTAAGTGTCATATATTTGCTAACATTCCTATTCCTAGCTAAGGGCAATCTTGTGAGTTAGTAATATGAAATCTAGTGATAAGAGACTACAAATACAAGTCATTTGAAGTTCTGCTCACCCACTCTGTTGGGAAGGCAGCATGAGACATATGTATCTGTCTCAAAAGGCCTCAGAAGCTGAATTACATAACATTCTGACTTTTGACAGCACAGTCTTGGAAGCGGAAAGCTCTATTCCAGTACTGACATCTTGTGCCAAAGCAAGCAGCCCTGAAACAGGACCTCAAGTATCCTAGATTTTTCAAGTCCTTATTTGGAAGACAGGTAAACCTGACTTGATAAACTAGCATATATATTGAGAACATGTTTTAAGATTTCTTTTTATTTCTGAGAGGGTCTTGGTCTGGATTTTTCATAGTCTGGATTTTTCATAGTTAGCTTTGTGAAATGGATGCTTTTGATTGGATGTTTTAATAATATCCTGATGTCAGACCTGCAAGAAAAATTACAGAACAGTGCAAATGATGGAGCCCAAAAATCCTTTTTGGACAGAGACAAAATTTCACCACATGGAAGATCAAAAGACAAGTCCTGGATTGCAATTGTACTATGAGACAGATCTAGGATCCACCTCTTCCAAAGTGCAGTCTCTGACAGTTGGTAGCAGTGGTGATGCAGCAACAGGGGTGTAGGAGAGTGATGCCTCCCTGAAATGCTCTGTGTCCAGAGGTTCACATCTCCCCTCCACCATGTGCTGCACTAGATGTGATTGTGTTTTCAATCACACTTGCTCCCCTCTAGGTGTCTTTTTTCAGTCCTGCTTTTTTTCAGTCTTTTTGAGATGATCAGAACTTCCACATCAGAGATTGTGGAAGTAACTGTGGCTTTATCTAGCAGCATAATAATGTTTCCCATATTATGTTCTTGTAGCTTTCATTTTAAGAATTTAATGTTCATTAGTGAAATGGATGTAGAGTTAATTCAGAAATGTTAGGAAGCAGTTAGATTTATCTTTATTTTTGCCATGATCTTCATTCATACGTGATATATAATTGTACTATCATAAAAATACATTCATATATATACACAACATGTATCATAAATAAGAAAAATTAGAAGTCAAACTATTTATAATATTTAAGCACCTAAACAAATAATCTGCAAAATGATTGAGGCAGCTAAATGCTAGCTTGTAGTGAAATCTAATTGTATATCAGTTTGAAAATCCTGAAGGAATTAGCCTGCAGTTTAAAGGGTTTTTTTAAACATTAGACATTTTATATGAATAAATAGGAAAAGGAAAATATTTAAAAATCAGACACCTATTATAGAAAGCCTCAGTCACACAGTTTACTGAGAACATGAGGTAGATCCTTGGTACTTGAGCACTGGTGGGTTGGAGACTATAGAGCAATATAATGCAGAATGCTTTATACCAAACAAGGTTTGAGGTCTGTGCTCTGCTGTGATGATACAGCTGTGCTGCTCTGAGTGGGAAGAGTCCTCCCAGCATCTCCTGAGAACTGTCTGCACTGCTGTCCTGTGCTCCATCTGCCCTGTTAGGCAAGGAGTGCTCACATCTCTGGGCAGTGCCACAGCCTGTGTGCATTATGATCAGAGTTGGCTTCATGGAGAGATTTGCTCTGCTCACAGCGATCCATGAGAACATCTGCAGATTTCTAAACTTTGCAAATCACCTAAATTTACTGGACCTTAAGAAAAGTGAGTCATGCAGATTTATTAAAATATTATTTAATACTTATTAAGTGCTTTGACAAAGACTGGTCAGGAACTATGTTAACATTGTTGCTATAATTATAATGTTTTTCTCCTAATCATGAAAACTGTCATGATCTACAAGTTGGGATGATGTGTTAAAATTTAGACCTGGAAAAGACCAGGTTTTAGACATACAGAATGGAAAGCTGTAAGTCAAGGGTGAGAAATCATGTTGGATCTCTACCAGAGAGCTCACCATGGCAAAAAGAACAGTAGAATCACAAAAAAAAGAAAATATTTGTAAGTCTCTGATGTGTGTACCAGTTCTCCATTGCAGTGATTCATCATTGCAGTTCTTTGTTCTCTGTGGCAGTTCTCTACCTATAATATGGAACAAAAAAAACTTAGAAATGGTGTACACAGGGCAAGGGACATAAAGAAATTCAGGCACCTTTGTCCTCCTGAAATAATATGAACTTCTGAAATGCCCTGTGGGTCAGGTCTGTGGTCCATTAAGTTCAATAGCCTGCCTCCAACTGTGCTCTTGGGAAACACAGTTTGGAAAGGGCACAGAAGCCAAGGTGTTGCCTGCAGTTCAGTCCCCTCACTCTGCTTCAGCATCCACAGAGAGCAGATTAAGAAAGCTGGAGGGTACTCTGCTAGTCTTAAAGACTTATGAGGCAAAACCCCAAAACATTTACTTTAGGCAGAATTGCTAAACACAGGCTAAGCTAAACTTGAAATGGCTGGGAACCTTCCAATCATAGCTGAAAAAACAAAAGCTAGACTCTGTCAAAAGAAAATGTAAACAGTCAAAGACTTTCAAAGTATATTTATGATCTTTTATGTAGATATATCATTCAGTATTCCTTTACAGCATGCTCCTTTCTCCTAGGAAGCAGATAGATGAGATTATATTTTAGCTGCTAATTAATAGTGTTCTACAGCCTTCTGACAACAGAGGAAGTTCTTCAGTGTCAGCTTTGCTCTCCCTTGCACCTACTTTCTTTGAAATTACTTTTATCATGTTTTCAGCAAGACTACAGCTCTTAACAGGGCCCTTGGTATCAAAGATGGAAAGATTCAAAGATGGACTTGCACACAGAAATCCTTCAGTTATATTTTACTTCAAAACTTCTGTCTATTTGGGCTAAAAATGAGAAAATTATTTCTCTCAATGACATACCCCTGTATTTCACAAAGATGTTCCCAATGCAGTTTGTGTATTGCATTAAATGTGTTCAAATGTGGTAAAAATAATGAGCTGTCCACGTAATTATTTGCAGGTCTTCAATAATCTGCAAACCAACATAATCATTAAAAAGTAAGATAGTTATAAAAAAAATAACAAAAATATAAATCTTCTATAAAACTGTTCAGGAAAGATTCCTCAAAAATTTCTACGTGAAGGTGCATTGCACTGCTTTTATACTGTTATTTCAAAATCTGATGCCACTTAGAATGGCATCAAATCCCTCACAGAGGCTTTTGGTCATATAAGAGCACCATTAATGGTTGGACTTGGTTATCTTAAAGGTTCTTTTCCAAAGTAAATGCTCCCATGATTCTGTGATTAATACAGCAGATTCATAATTTCAAGTTTATTTAACAAGATCTGATTTTTAAAAATGTATTGATTGATATAAGTATAGTACCATCCTGTGATTTCTGATTTGGTATGCTGTTCTCTTATGCGTTATCTGCATTCCTTATTTGCATTTGGTTCTTTCTATGTCATTCTTGCACTGTAAAGGAATGTTAGAATGTGCTTTATACTCCATTTATACTCCTAAAATGGTATAAAATGAACAAATGAAGATTATAAGCAAAGTTATTTTATGTAACTTGGTATGTGTTTAAAGTTGTGGGCTTCTCTGTGAGACTGTACAGAGTATCTCAGATTCCAGGAAATATTACATCTTCCCAAGTGAATGGCAATAATTGAAGTACCTATCTTCCATCTCTCACTTTAGAGGTTTTCTTCACTCCCTCTGTTACACAATCATTATGGATGTGACATCCTGTTATTACATGAAAAAGTAGAGATTTCCAGGAGATAAAATCTCAATTAATACAAAGACCCTTTGAGCGTACACCGCTGGGAAGTCTAGCTAAAAATTCTTCTGAAGGAGAATCTGAAGCCAAGACAAATGTTAAATGGATTGCATTTCAGCATTGTCCAGAGATGGCCTGAGTCTTCATGCTCTTACATGAATGACTTTAAATTCATTTCTACTTTCTTTTCTATTTATTTTTGACAGCATGAATTTAGTTTACCTTATTTTAAACAAGATTTAGGCATCTGTTGATAAAGTTGTTATATATAAAGAGGAGGATTAAATGTATTACTGTCCTTAAGAGTTCTGCTGATTGTATAGCAGAAATGCTGATGGAGACTTAATAAAGGCACTGCTTTGAAGAATAGAACTGAAAAGGATCCAGAAACAAAAGTAGACCAAGACAGTGTCACATCAGGCTGACCAGAGCATCTCAGGACAATTGAGAAACCTTGGAATATGACACTAGAGATGCATTTCAAGTATTGAGAGAGATACACAAACAAATTCATTTGTGGGTTTTATACAAAAGAAGTTATAGTAGCATAAAACTACTTTGTGTTTAGACATGATTCTAATAGTAATATTATTTTTGTCTGCTGATTTGCATTCCATTTCACCCAATGTAAATCCAACATTGGCAGGACTACATAGGAAGCAGTGAAAGTAAGTGTGGAATTTTTCTAAGTATGAAACTTAGAGCTATGTCTCACTGAAGTTACGTACAATACATTTCTGAAGACCTTAGGGCTTGACTTGGGACAAAAAGCTACACATGAGCTCATTTATATCAGTGAAAAGTACCTGAAACTAAGATGCTTTTAAATATCTGAGCTAAATATTTTCTTGCTAACTGTAGATGTCTCTAGGTTGTGCTCTACAGCAGAGAAATACCCCTGCACATTTTTCAATATCCCGTCCAAAGCCAGTGGAATCAGAGGTGTCAGAGATTTTATTTTGTCAGCAGAATCTTGAATTGTATGATATGTATGAAAACAGTAATCTAGTTACATGTCAGCTGTTGGAAGTTTTGTTGGAAGATTTGCAACTACACAAAGCCTCTTTTACTTACAACTTATATTTCATTCAAAAACCATTTATACCCACTAAACAAGAAATACCATGATGCCATTTTCTAGCCACTTTTCAGAGCATAGCAGTTAATCTAACTCTACAGTTACACTGTTACTGTATATTAGAAAATATATGTGATGTTCAGTTACCTGCAATATCGGGCTAGGGTTATCTTAAACTTGGCATCTTTATGCCTTTTACAGCTGTCATGCTGTAAACTGCATGCAATCCAGTAAAAAATGCTTTTCTTTCCTTTAAATACGGTTGATCACTATTTCAGCAGTATTTACCACATCAGCATCTATCGTTTGCACAGGATCCCAGTAGGCAAAGTGCTCTGCAGCCGTGCCTGAGAGGGTCTCTGCCTCTCAGAATTGGGTACATAGTTCATCTTTCCTGCTGGTGAGATAAAATACTTACTCCACTGTTTTATGACTGATTTTACTTATCTCCAGCTATGCAAATGCCATATTTTTGCATGTTCTGCAAAACCTGTTAACACCCCTTCCCGAATCAATCAACAGCAAACCTGAATATTTCACCTCTGTGAAATAGTCTCTGTTATTATCATAAAAGTCACATGGGCAGCAGTAGGCTGGCAATCTATGTTTGATGTTTCTCCTTCCTGCAGCAGATAATATATGTGCATAATTGCTCAAGTGCCATCTGGTTGCAACTTAAGATGTGTTGCTCATTGATAATGAAAGCACTGATTTGGTCCCCATACATAAAATGGAAGTCTGTTTAACACAAGTGTGCATGATTTTGTAGGACCCTGATATAAAAAAAGAGCAATACCTTGTCAAAACCTTTTAAGAAATGTGTATTTAATAATAGTTTTTCTAAATAGACGGAAAACATGGCTGAAAGAGACCTGATTGTTTTGGAATTGAAAAGTTTCATTCTATGAGCATGGAGTGGCAGCGTGAAGCTCTCAGCCCATTTAGTCACACTATAGGACACCCATAGGGTTTTCCTGGCACAGAGGAAAGGAAAGGGAAGAGAGAGGTTAAAAGGTGTCTGGGCTCAGGCCAGAGTGCACTGCAGTAAATGGCAAAACTCTCTTTGACACCTGTGTGTATGGCACTGCCCTTGTCTGCTCAAAACACGGGGTGGTGTCAGAGCAACTGGAAAAAAAAACAGGAATAAGTGACAACTGAGCAAAAACATTATTCAAATGCACAAAAGACTTGCAGATATGAGAAAAAAACTCCATAATAATCCTTTTTTAATGTCCTCTGATAGTGCAAAAAGTAATGTGATTAAACTGTGGCAAGTGAGATTTACTTTAAAGGAGGGGAAACTCTTTAATGAACAGGGAGTGACTAGGCAGGGATCTCTTGCCTGAAGCAGTTGTCAAGTGCCCATTAACAGGGAAGCTCTCGAAGAGGTTGAACACAAACCTGCCAAGATAAGCTTAGCCCATTCTGCCATGGGGCAGGGAGATGAAAGAACGACCTCTGAGATCTTTCTAACCCCTGCTGTGGTTCTCTGTATTCTGCGTGGAGATTCCTCATCTCTCATGCCTTTATAGCAACATTTGTGCATAACTTGTCATTTCAAGGAGCAATGCCCTTAGCAGTTCTTCCCTTTGACCAGTGTTAGAGATGAGGAAAAGGTGAAGCATTATATATTTGTTTTTTTTAAATCAGTTTTAAAATTTGCTTGTCTATCTGATAATGTTCATTTCAAATACAGATTATTGCTATTTCAAATGTGTGCAAAAGTGATAAGGGAGGTGACTAGCAGCTTATTATTAATTTGCTGCTTTTATTTTTGGGAAATTTACATTCTGGCAAGAAATTTAATTGGACTTTTGTTAATTCTCACAGTGATGCTTTGGTTTTTCCTTTTGGGACTGGAGAGAAAAGCCAGCATCTGGTGTTTGAGGATGCTAGGGACTTACACCATATTATGTCTAATATCTCTACTGTAAATAAACAAAATGAATAATTAAGTGAATAATGAGATGTCCTGAATGAAGACTTCTCTGACTGTATCTATGGAATGTTTGTACTCCTGTCGTTCTCTCTTGGGCAGTGCCTTGCCTGTATGGATATTCACAATGTATTTTTTTCAAGAACCCAGAAATAATATTTACCAAGATTTTCAGATATGCAGAGACACTTTTGGTCTTCAGAGCTCTTTCTGTCTGTACAAAAGGGGCAAGTATAAGAATAGGAGAATTTGTGTCATGGCCCCAGGGACACTGACAGGCCTCACTGCTCCTGCCTGGCTTCCCCCAGGGCTCCCCCTGCCCTGCTTAAGGCTCAGGGCCCCAGGTCAGCCCCAGGGCCAGCAGCCCCTGCCCAGCAATGCCCCTGCCCAGCAATGCCCCTGCCCAGCAGTGCCCCTGCCCAGCAATGCCACTGCCCAGCAGTGCCCCTGCCCAGCAGTGCCCCTGCCCAGCAATGCCCCTGCCCAGCAGTGCCCCTGCCCAGCAATGCCCCTGCCCAGCAATGCCCCTGCCCAGCAGTGCCACAGCTGGGCTGCTCTGCCCGCTCACAGCCCTGCCTGGCTCCGGGCTCTGCTCTGGGCTCTGCTCCGGGCTGGCACCAGCCTGAGCCCCAGGGACGCACCCGATGTCCGGGGCTAGTGCAGCTCCCGGTGTCCTCAGCCTGCCCTGCCACACCGGGGATGTCCCCAGTGTCCCCAGCCTGCCCTGCCATCCCAGTTTGCACCCATGGCCCATAGGGAGCCATCCTGGGCCTGCTGCCCCACGGCTTCTGTGGTGGTTTAAGCTCAGGCAAAAAGCAGACAAGTGACTTTAGAGGTGTTGTATAGTCAGTCTGTCCTGATACAAAACAATTCTGTGAATTGTTGGGATATTTTACTGTTCTTGCTGCAGGGACAGACCTGGGATTTTGTTCCCCTCCTGGGTGCAGAGGGTCTCTTCCACTGGGTCCCCCTGTCCTACTTGGCCACCTGAGACACCACCAGGCCACCTCTGGGCTGGAAAAAGGGAAGTCCCCATCTTTGTATTTTCAGGACTCCTGAGAGGATGCTGCCATTGTCTCCTCAGCTCCTCCCAAAACACTGAGACTTGGCAGTTTGTTGAACTTGGATGTGATACGAGATGGAAGTCAGAGACCACAGTCCTGTGAGGAGCAGCAGAGGGAGCTGGCGTTGTTTAGCCTGGAGAAAAGAAGGCTCAGGAGAGACCTCACTGCTCTCTGTGACTATCTGAAAGGAGTTCTCTCCAGTTGGGTGTTGGTCTCTTCTCCCAGGTTACAAACAACAGGACAATAAGAAATGGCCCCAGCTTGTGCCAGGAGAGGTTAGATTGGATATTAGGAAAGGTTTCTTTATGGAAAGGGTGGCCAGGCATTGAAACAGGCTGTCCAGGGAAGTGGTGGAGTCACCATCCTTGGAAGTGTTCAAAGGGTGTGTGCATGTGGTTTAGTGCTGAAGATGGTCATATGAGGTTTATGTTGGACTCAGGGATCTTAGGGGTCTTTTAATGATTCTGTGATTCATGAGTCTATGCTTATTGGATGCAGATGGTACCTTCCATACATAACAATTTTGCAGTGGATAGAAATCACTGGTGTGTCAGTGGCACTCTTCTCATGGTCCATGCAGCAGCCAAGGAAAGAGCAAGGGGTAGGAGCTGCTGGCTTCAGCCACAGACCTGCTTCAGCCATTGCTGAACAATTGCTTACTTTGTCTGTTCATTGGATTTTTAAAATTCAAGTTGGAAGTAATCTGTTTTGTTGATTTCATTTGCTATTCAAAAAAAAAAAAAAAGGTGACAACATGAGTGACTACTTCATACCTCTGTAAATGTGTGGTATCAGGCAGAGTGAAGGTATGTTTGAGTTTTCTCCCCTTGAATATTTATTTTAATAACATTCCTGTGACTAGCACAGAGCAAGCTGAGACTTGAGTTTCTGCTGCTGTGCTGAGGCAACAGGAGACACCTCCCTCAGCCAAATTTCTAGTGAACTTTCTGAAGACAACGATGGGGCAAGAGCCCCAGGATCCCACAGGGGAACACCACCATCTCCTGACCATCCTTTCGACAAATTACTGGGGAAGCCTGACACTGAGGCAGCTGGATTCTGTGGAACTAACATTATCTCAACTTCAGATTTACACCTTGAATGTAGCCGTGTATAAATAGAATGCAAAGTGATTTTTTTTTTTATATGTGATATGATAATTAAAGTTAACATTTTCTCCACACTTGCTACTCTGAACTGTAAAGGAAAGCTAAATGAATTGTCAAGGAGACATTGTGGAAATTAATGATGGGGATAGAACTTAGAAGGGCTCTGGCCATCTGGGCTCAGTGCTCTGCTGAACACCAGTAATATTAAAATCTGTTAATATCACCTTAGGTGAATGTCCCAAGTTTTCCCTGACAACTCTGCTGGCTGCCAGCTATGCTTTGGTGCCTTCATTTCCAGCCCAAGGCCAGACATGCTCTTTTCCATCTCCTTGGGAAGACTGAGTGGAATTGGCAGATGACTGCTGCAACTATATCACCTCTTTGCTCTGTCCCTTGTAGCCTGTGCTCACTGCCAGTGGTCAAGTTCCATGGTCACAGGTATGTAGTCCCCCAGCTTCCTATCATCTGCTTAGGGAGGAAACTTTAACACCTGTGCTGGAAAACGTGTCAAATTGTAAGAAATACTGCCCCTGTCAGTGATGGAAAACTGCAAAAATCTCACTCTGAACCACAAATGTAGAAAAACAAGTTAAAAGACACCAGTGCTCTGCCACGACATCACTAAGATTTGATGAAATGACATTTCTTTAAAAAACAAAAAGAATTTTTATGTCTGCCTTCAAACACAATCTTGAATAACAACTCATATTCCCAGTATTATGGCGTGAAACCCTAGACATTGCAACTATACAAAGGATAGCTACTCCAATGTTAAACCACCAGCAAGGACAAACTATTTTTAGAGTTGTCATATATTATTGCACCTGAGCTTTATTGGTCTTCAGATTAAAAGAGGTTTTTCTTCAGAGAAGCTCACTTGAATTTTACACTCATTTACTAAGCCTTATGTTACTATTCAATTTATTTTAAAGCAGATTCTTTGGGGAAAATTAGAAAGCTAATTTGAATTGATTCTTTGGAGATTCAGGCTTAAATGAAGTGCCATAAAATTGGCAGTCAAAGTGAAAAAATAGAATTGAATTCTATACTTGTACTTCTCAATAGACACAGGCACCTTGCTCTTTGCTGCTGCTGCTGAGGGTTTTGACACAGTATATTTCAGACAATTTAAACACACCTAAGCATGACAGTTCACTGAAGTTTTGGCCACTAAGGAACCGCAGAGTATTCCTTGTTCAAATGTTTTTTGTCAGATAAATTTATGGCTGGCAGGTTCATAAAATTCGTCATTCTCTCCAGGTTTTCAAAACTAATTTTATAAATTCCTAGTGGCATTTATCCTAATATTGGGTAAGTAATGGTACTGTACCATTTCGTTGTGGACTTGTCAGAGCAATGTTCCTCACCAACAACCTCCCTTTTTCCCATTTCTAATTGCACCAGCTCACATTTGGGTAAGAATGTTTTGAGTTTGAATGCAGCAGTTTTAACACCCAACTTAAAACATTCTGTGATGGATTTGAGGTTTAGGTAGCAGATATGTGTTTTGAATTTTTTCAAAAATAACATAACTTTTAGATTTTACTATCCCATATTACAGGGCATCTAAAATTGATAACATTTTCAGACAATTTAATCCACCATGGCAATTAATTATGAAATGAGTAAACATTGTTACAGTTTTTTGGTAAACAGGTCAAGTCTGTAGACAGAAACATTTTAGACATCCAGAGAATTTTTCTCTAGAAAAATGAGACCATCTGCTTAAAAGAATTTCTGCTTTTCTGTAACTGTTTGATGCAGTTACAGCTTGGGAAATTCACAGAAATAATGGCTGAGGAGATAGTTGTTCAATTTCCTGTCACATAAATTACTGAGTAGATGTTTATTAGTCCATCCCAGTTCTGTGCTTCCAACCTAATCAGAAGAAGAAGTGAGGATTTGAGGATTTGAAAAGACATGCTAGAGAAAACTCCAGTACACTCTATTATTTGTTCTGCACATATGGTCCCATATTAGAAATTACTGTTATTTTGTATGAGTAAATATGTGAAGAAATATTAAACTGAAAAAAAAAATATATATTGCTTTTTTCTTATAAACTTTATGTGAAAACAATTTTACTGAAAGAAACCTTCATTCTCAGGATTATTTTCTGATGTGCCTAGCTTTCCAAACAATATTAGTCAGGAGCAGACATGCTTATTTGCTTTAGCTCCCACTGTAAGTGGAGACCTGAAGTCAGACACCAAAGTTGATATTTAAATGTGGAAACTAAAATCCCCCAGTCTTTCACACATGCTAAGTTTTGCTACAACCCTCAGCGATCTCAGTGGGAGCTGTGGCTGCTCAGCATTTTGAAAATTTAGCAGTTTTAAGTGAGGTGCTTTGTGAAGGAGAGAGGTGTCTGTCTGCCTTGATCCGACTCAAATGCTCCTTGGAACCAGCTGGAAATGAGGGGGGTGTGATGCTGGTTTGCTGCCCTGCTGAGCTGATGGAAACCTATGGGCTGCTCTCCTCTGTGCCCCTGGCTTTCTGAAAGCAGAGCTTGCTCTTCAGAAACTTTCAGGCACCTGCTATTCAGAAACATTCTTCTACCCCTTTTTGCTTAAGACATTAAGCAGAATTTGCCAACATGCTGGCAGCCACAAGCATGTCAAGCTGTTTGGCTCTGGGAAGTGGCATGTGGTGCATTTTCTCTTTCGTAGGGCAGAATTTTGACAGAGCTGGTCCCTGGATCCCTGGAAATCCTTTAGCATCTGTCATGCTTACAAATAACATTTGTTTCAAGCCAGAGACCTTTCCTCAGTGTATCTCAATGGCTAAGAATCTGAAATTTCCCTCCATTGAAAATGGAATTTTTTCTGAATGCTGCACACAATAAGACTATAACATGAAGGATAAAGAAAAAATAAGAAAAGTAAATTTCATCCAGTTGTCTCTGCTTTGTATTTCTGTTCTTACTCCACCAGCAGCCTGAGTCTTTCTTCTCAGTGCAGGGCAGCACTTTGGGAGCAAGCACTTACCCATGATACAATCCTGAGCCAGGCTTGTCCCTCTCTTTCTTCCAAGTGAGCATGTGAAAAGACATCAGCACTGTCCAGTCCTTAGATCTCTCTCTTATTTATGTGTTATAATATTAATATAAGCCAGGATAATATTTTTCCATAGATAAACATAGCTTTCTGACATCAAATGAAGCACAAGGTTTGGAAACTTGCATCCTTCCTGCTCCCGTCTCCCTGCAGGGTATTTCCTTCCCTCAAGCCTGGCTTTTCCATCCTGTGGTTTTTGGTGGCTTCTTGGGCTGAGTAAATCCATGAAACTCTTGCTGTTCCTTGAAGAAACCTGCTGCTCCCCACAGCTCCAGGTCTGCTCCTTCCTGCCAGCCTCCTGCTGTACCCCACGGCCTTCCCCATGGCCCCATCCAGTGGTCCCAAGTGGAGGAGGCTCCCAGCAAGTTCTTCTACCAACTTGAATAAGGAAAGCAGTGATTTTTTAAGAATCCTGTTTTGATCCCCTTGAATTAAGGGTAAACTACCATCTTTGTGTTTTACCCATTGATCTCATTGGTGATTTTTTTTCTTGGAAGAAGTTGGAAGGAAGGAGGTTGGCTGGCAGTTTTGGTTGTTACTCAGTTGTAAATAATGATGCATACTATTAATTATATGATATTTGTTTATTTGTTGAAGATTAGTAAAGGCCTTTTAAGAACCCCAGCAGATTTTGGGGGGGTTATTAAACCATACCGTAAAAGAATGGATCCATACCTGATTCTGAATGGCAAATTGATTCCAGGTAAGATCTAGAGAAGTATGCAAAAAAAATGAAAGACACTTCTTACTTTTAAGGAGAAAAAAAGATGCATGAGGATAGGAAATGCAACCATTTTTTTCTAATTAGACTCTGATAAATTGCAGTGATTAATCTCTTTTTCGTAACTGTCTGACTCCATTTGCTGACCTGAGTGCTGTCCCTCAAACAGGGGGTCTTGTGTGTAATTTGTATTAAGATGAGAAGTCATAGTTTTCTCAGGTTTATATCAGTTTAGTTATAATGATCACTATCTTCTAATTATAGCTTTAAATAAACCTGATTTTATTTAGGTATTTATTACATCTTGTCACCAGAAATGGTAAAATAGTAAAACCAGATTTGATTATTAGCTACAACTTTGACAATATAACTCAAACAATAGATTTTTCTTTGAGTTAAGCAACAGAAGATGCAATTTCCATTTTTTTAGCCAGCACAATAATTTTCTTTAGAAAACCTTTTGGAAATGTTCTTTTACAAGATTCTGACCTCTTTTATTCTCATATCTTTTAGGGGCAATGTGAAAGAAGTAAAGGAGGAAATTCAAGTGTGGGAAGTAAAAGAAGGATGAAACTCAGCAGAGGGTTTTCTTTGTAGAAAAATGAAAATGGAAGAAATCTAACAAATCTTTTTATGGGAAGCTAAGTAGATATTGTTCATTTCAAAAGTACCTATAAAAATAGTAGTATAAATGAAAATATTTGCCATCATTACAAGCTGCCCATAGGCAGTCATACTGTAATTATTTTGCTCCGTGTCTAATGCTGAAGTGTCACACCATGGAGATAAGAGCTTTAGAGGTGCCAATAGATAGACTTTTGATAGTAAATCACATAGTACTCTCACACAGTAATCAAAGTGAGAAATAGTGCAAAGGCAAGGGAATTACCTTTACTTGAGAGCTGGGAGCACATCCATGGCAGAGCTGAGGGCAAGGCAGAGCAGGTGCTGCACAGTCCGTGTGTCCTTCCTGCCCGTGCTGTCCATGAGCAAAGCAGAGAGCCTGGCTGAGGTCCTGCTGGTGCTACCCAGCAGCTGCAGTGCCCCACACCTCTGTGGGTGCATCAACAGCTCACATCCTGGGCAGACAGGGCACTTTCCAGGTATAATTTCAATGGGAGTTCAATACTCATTTTCAGCCACAGCTGCCTTTGCTCTGCTTTAATTATCTGATGACCATGGTAACTCCACTTATTTTATAATGTTTCAAACTATCAGAAAAGCAAAATCTTAAAGATATGTCCAAAGAACCAGAAAATGAACAACACAGACAGATTTATAAAGCTATATTTGTGAAACAACTACAGAAAATCACCTATCACAATATTTACAAAATAAGACTTAAACCAAGTAAACTAATACTGAAAGACTTTACAAGACTCACAGTAAATCTTGTTTTTCAATATACATCGGAAACATAAAGGCATTGTCATGCCAAATAACAAATTTGCTTTTCCTCATTATGGAACAAGACCTCTCTATCTGGAGCTGTCCCCTAGAATAGTCTGACTTCATCTTTGTTGTTCACATTAAGTCCAGTACATAATTTTTTTACTTTTAGAATCAGGTTGACATTTTATTATTAGTGTTAGTAAGAAGAAAATATTATCAATAGAGTTTACCTTAACAGTTACTTACATTGTCCCACATGATAATGAAGACATAAATTTTTAAATATTCATGCATAAGTGTATTCCAAGAAGCAGAACATTTGTAGTTCCAGAACTCTTTTCCCTTTCTTAATGAAAGATGTAAATGAACAAACTGATCTCCAAATAAGCCATGTCATTTCAATAGTTTTACAGTAAAGGTAAGTTATAGCTTCTTCTAATCTGATACATCCTCTAAAAGGCTGAAGAGATGAAAGACCATTCACTAGACTGAGGTAAGTGCTCTGAGAAATGCAAAACTCAAAAAACTTACACATTTCTGTGAAAAAATGCTACATACTTTGTATTTGCTAAATTAATAATAACAACATAATTATTAGATTGATTTTATTAGATATACAACAAAAATAATTTTTAATAACCATTTTAATATCCTTCATTCACAGAACTAAATGTAAACTGTGCTTAAGCATGTTTCAAAACTTACCCTGTAATTATAATATATGGAGGATGCAGGTGCCATCCCCCTTAAATTGCCTGGCCACTGCACCATGTCATTGAGGGCAGAAATGGACCAGGCTCCATCTGCTCACGAATGTCAGCAAGGAATTATCTACAGTGATTCTTTGCCCATTTATCATTTGGTAGAAGATTTTGCAATAATTTCTTCAGCTCTCATGCATGCCCACTCTACAGCCATGTTTGCACTGTGTTTCTGTGGCATGTGTTGAAAACAATTATTAGCACATGCTGAAGACTATCAAATGGGATGTTAGCAGCTCTCATTTCCCAGGATTATCTTTTGCTTCCCATTTGGGCTGATTATGTCTGTTGTCAACAGGCTATTGGAGGATCATGTAACAGGGGCCAAGACTCTTCTCATGAGACAGCACTTAGGGGTAGGAAACCCAAGGGAAATAAATGCAGGGGACATAAAAAGAGAAAATAAGCACCAAGAAGGAATAACAGAGTTTTGTTCATAGCTGAGTGGTATTTCATAACTTCAGAATAATTTGGCTTTTTGATGAAGCAAACGCTTCACCCAATGCAATTTTATTCTTAAATTACCTTCAAATTCAAAATGATCTTCTGACTACATCATCTGGTCTGACTCAGACATGGCAGATACAATATGAGCAACTCCTCGTCACTAAGGCACTGGAGCCTGCAGCTGGGGTAGCCTGAGGCAGTTCCTCAAATTCCCACTGAAGTTTTGCTAGAAGGTTTTCCCAAATAAAGAAAGTGAAGTGTCTGTGATCAGATTATGTTCCTCACAGGGTGGGGATGTGATGGGAAAAATTCCCTGTATCTAAAGGCTTGTCAAAAATACAACCCCGTCCACACACAGCATTTCACAGCTGAGAGCCAGATGGATGGTGGATACCCTTCACCCAGTCCTCTTTCTCCACCTTTTCTTTTTTCATATGTTTAAGGCAGAGTGAAGTATTTAACAATACGTGGGCTGGGAGAAGTGTAGGGTATTACACTCCAAGATCTAAAATGCTCACAGGCACTTGATGCTTTGCTGCACTGAGAACTACTCTCAAGTTGCTGCTCTAAAGTCCAGCCATATGTGTTAGAAAAACTAGTGTGAAGTTTTAATGTGCAAGTAGATAGTTAGACAGGCACATTAATATTTCATGGAGAATTGTTAGATAAATATGCAAGAGGCTTTTATTCAGATCCAAATTTGCCTTTAGTCAGGCATTGAATTTTGTAGACAAAGGGTTCAATATTTGACACTTGAGTGTAGGTATCCATATGAATTGGTACTTCTCAGTTAGATAGTGGGTGTTTCTTTAAAATAAGTTCTCAGTCAAATAAAGGTTGAATGAAGTCACTGGCACACAGGATGTGCTGCAGGTAAGAGAGCAATAAGACAAGGTATGGCTCTGCATAACATGCATTTTTTTTATATTGTACTCTTCAGATTTTGTCTGCAAGGGGAGTTTGGTGCAGTCACAGCTCTTACAAGAAAACAGAAATTCATTTACACTAATTATCTGAATCAAGACAGAGTTTTGTACCTCTTCTCCATCATCTCCCCCTCCTTGTCTGGCAAAATGAGAGTGAACATCAGTGCAGGTTCCTGTGGGGAGTAGTTTTGGCTGGAGCCTGGCAGGCACAGATGGAACAAGCTGCAGTCCCTGGTCCTATTTGGCTGAACAACCACACGGGGTCATCTAATGGATGCTCAGAGCCACAAGAGCACTTGTTTGCTCTGAACTGCAGCTCTCCTGGTTTCCTTGGGTTGACAACCAGCACACTGTAGTGCCTATCAAAAAAATTTCTCTCTGATGCCCATTTTGGGTCTGTGACAAGTTGTGGCCTACTTCTCTTGCTTCTCTCACACACAGAGCCATCCTTTGTACCCAGCACTCAGCTTCCAGGCTCTGGTGCTCTCTACAGAACATTAGGGAGGCATTGGGCTCATTGCTGGGCCTCCAGCTGATGAGAGGACCTGGTCTTAAGAAGCCCAAATTGGCAGCACAGGCACATGACATGGTCAGTGTGGGTACCCCAGGCACTGCTGGTGCTTCCAGCCCACCACGTCCCCCTGTTAACACCTGGCTAGGTGAGAGTGGCTAGAAAAGAAAAGCCATGGGCTAAGGCAACATAGAGAAACACAGGGCCCCTGTAGAATTGGCAGGATGAGGGGAATGTTGGCACTGTGGTGAGGACTTGAGCATGAGCAGTTGATGACAGGAAGAGGAACAGCTGGGGAGAAGGGCATCAAGGGACATTTAGGGACATCTGAGCACAGGGTAGGCTCTGCTGCAGTGGCTGCATCTGCTCCTGGTGCCTTCTGATGCTGTCCCAATGGCCACACAAGCCTGCTGGTGTCCTGCAGGCTCCAGCTGGGCCCCTTTTCTACCCTGCTGCCTGGTACTACATCCCTGCTTTGTCCCTTCCTGTAGACAGTCCTTGAACCCTACTAGGCCAAGCTCTTTTTGTTTTATTCATTCCTACAATGCCGCTTGTATGAACTGAGTCTAGTTTCCTTGCTAGCCCCCATGAAACCAGCAATGCATCTCTCTCTTCCTTGCAATCTCTGTTCCCCTCCAGACTGACAACATGGCTTCTGCTTATCTGAATTCCTTCCATGTATTCTGACACCAGGGTGCTAGATGAGTTCCTGGGAAGACAGGCTTCCCACTCTCAGTGCCCTGAAGAAAGCTGGTCTGAGGGTATGTCCTTCAAGTATGCAGTGTGTCTCCTCTAAAACCCATGAAAACCATTTATGGTCAAAGCAATCACATCTAGACACAGTGGCTAACACTGCAGATGCTTGGGCTCTTTCACAGTGTTCCTTTTTTTCCCTAAATCTGTTTTCTCCCTCCCTCTGTTTTGTACTTACCTTCCCACCATATCTGGCCCTTCAGTCTCCTTGATCATACCAGAAAAATGAGGAATCTATGATAATGGTACAAGAGTGTCTTGTAACCATGACACAGTGGTAGATGGCTCTGACAGCACAATTATGTTGAAGCCAGTGGAATTGAGCCCTTTTTATCCCACAGCTAAGAATCTGACTCCTATTTTCAAAAGATTAATTCTTTTCAGATTTACAGAAGTCGTCCAATATCTACTTCTTGCTGCTCCTTCTTCTTGTCAAAGCACTTTACTTTTCTGTTCTCACAACAATCTATTTTTTGAAAACAATGAATGAATTTTATAAGAATAATGGTCTTGTGTGTGAAGCTCAATCAGTCCAATTTTCAAGCCTTTTCAAAGTTTGCCAAGCTCTACAGCTTAAAAATCCACACTTCAGCTTCTCACAGCAAGTGTGAGATGCTTCTTAAATTTCTGGGCAGTTGGAGCATTTGCTATCCTCAGGCAACATCAATTTGTACATTACTACAATGAGCCCAAATTGCTCTCCGTGGTTTGATTCAGTTCCAGAGGCAAATTATAAGATTTAGGCACAACTGGGAAAATATAGGTGAGAATTTCAAAAGTTCCTTCCAGCACATACAAGCTCAGCTTCCTTAAAACTGCTAGCACTTGTGCTCCAGGTCAGTCAGTATTCAACGTCTGCTCACATAACACTTTATTATACCTCTGTTAAGGTGCGTTAGGAGAGCCCAGCAGGCAGAATTCTTATTTCTGAATTGACTGCAAGCTAGTGAACAGATGTGATTCCCTCCCTCCACCCTCCTGAAGAGCCAAGTGGGTAATTTCACCTGCAGACATGCAGATGAATATTTACTCAGTGCAGGCAAACTACTTACATCTGCTACACTATTTCCCTTGGTTATTTTTCTGACATTGTCAGGAAGGCCTTTACACTTCTTGGCTGAAGCACTCCAAATGCTAACTCTGTGAATAAGCTGAGAATGGACAATGAACTGATGTGAGTGATTTGTGAACATGGTCTCAGACTAATGAGAGTGCACATTTCTGCCACGTGTATATATTCCTCAGAGGTAAACAAAACCTGGGTTTTGCAATAAAAAAAACTCAAAACATTTAGGCATAAAACATATAAAAAGGAGCAATTCCTTAAGGTTTATGCAATGAAAATAATAAATTTTAAAAAAGGTACTAAACAAAAGAGTATGTATAAAAAAAAGATAAAAATAAGTTGCTACTATTAAGCAGAGAGATGAAATACTGAATTTTAACCTAATGAATTCTGAGAGATTTCTCTGTATTTCTGTGCTATGAGAAATAATCATATCAGAAAAAACATTTTAGAGTTTCTATTCCGTTTTTCTTCTGGCACTGCACCTTAGAAAACTGAGATTGGGTCTTTTACTTAACTCTTTTTTCTTAGTTTTTATATTTTTGCATTTAGTAATATTCTGTTGTATCTGTTCCTTGTCAACTTTACTTCTAGGCTTTGACGTTTCAATAAAATAATGTTTTCATGTTCAATTAGAAAATGCTATCAGGACATACTTGTGTTTAAACACATTTCAATGGATGGAATTATAAAAGAAAGACCCTAAAAATATGCCTGTTGATCTCTGATTATGTGAAGCATCTTTTATCTTGGTTATTTGCTAGATTTGTCTCTTTAGCATTGCTTTTACAGGAACAGGAAAGAATACAATTCAAAACACATTAAAGAATAGAAAAAGAGCTGAAATTTTATCTTATTGTTCAAATGACATCTCAAGCATAAAACAAAACATGAAGAGTGAGTCAATATCTTGAAAGCACAAAAACACAGAATTGATTATTTTATTTAAAGTGGTTCCATGTGTTGAGCTGAAGTGGGAGTCCCAGATACTTTCCACTTGTGAAAATCAGACCACATCAGTTTAACCTAAATACCCAGAAGTGGATTTGGTAGGTTGACACCTTTGAAAGCTCAGCAGTAAAGTTCAGCCATGTCCCCAGAAGGTTCCATGGAGGAGCAGCACTAATAAATTCTTCTCACCCTGTTCTTTTGCTTTTCCTTGTTCTTGTGCATATCTTTGCCTTGGGAACTAGACTGAGATCTGGTGCATTGAGCACATTTCATCCCTTGGCCAGCAGCACCATGGGTCCCTGCTCGGGGTGGGGAGGAAGCAAAGCTGGACATAGAGACTGAATTGCAGGACATGTTGCATGGCCTGGGAGCCCCACAGAAGCTCCCCTAGCCTCCAGGAGAGGTTTTGGAAAGGCTTGCCATGAGCTGCTCTTTCTAATCTGACTTGTAGATGTCTGCTGTAGGGAAAGGTGCAGGAAAGAGATATCCCAGACACACCTGACACGGATGGCAGTGATGCTGAGCATGTGAAGCATGACCTGGATGCCCTGCAGAAGCTGTGCCCATGCTTTTAGGGCTGAACAGACGGGAGCAGTTGCCTTGTGATACCCAGAAGCACCAAGCTGGCTTCATCCAACTATCCACACCTTCCAAATGTGCCTCCAGAGGCAACTAGAAACACCTGCCCTGTTTGTGAGTCTTTGAGTTTCTTGCTAATGTGCTGCCTCTTCAGCAGGGCTCTCAGGATTGAGCTCCAGTTAAGTAACTGTGAGTACCTTGTACACTTTTATTGTTGATGTTGTTGCTGTTTGTTTTCTCATTTCATTGTTTTTTCTGGTAAATTGTTCTTATCTCAACCTGTGATCTTTGCTTTTTGTGATTCAAGTTCTCCTCTCCAGTTCCAATAGTGGAGGGAGAGGAGAAGGAGGGAGTGAAGGAGCATGGTTTGGAGTTTTGATGGGAACACCAAATGGGAGAATACCATTCCTAAGCCATGACAACATAGCACTGGATTCCTCTGGGCAGAATATAACAGGCCATTGATAAGTACATGCTGCTGCTAATGGAGTTTGCAAAGCTGTAATCAGTGTAACCACTTTGTGTCTGCCAATAGCCTACACTGGGTGGAATGGTGTGCCCCAGACTTTCAAAAACATATTTTGCAATTGTGATGGGGTTCTTCTCTCCATGCTGAGTATTGATAAGTTGAGGTTGTTGTCTGGGGCAATAGAGGAATCCTATCTAAAGGAGACATACAGGAATGGCTGGTATGCTGAACCTGGTTCAGGAGAATTGCTCTGAGCTGACCTCTCAGTTGGGCACCTTTGTGTAACAGGGTGCCTGTTTGTACAGAAAGGGCCATCTGTGTAAGGAGAGCCTAAAGTGAACAGGATGCTTGTCAGAGGCTATGCTGGAGATTTGGGATATTACATATGCTGGCTGCATGTCTTCAAAGGTTCCTGCATGCAGAGACAAGAGGCATGGGAGATGGGAGGCAGCCTGTCAGAATGCTGAATGCACCAGCTGCCAAAGTGTGTGGCTGCCATGGGCTTGGGCCCTGTGATCCAGCGACCCTGAGTCTGAACTTGGATGATTTTTATAGCCAGAAGAGATGTAACCTGTGGTGTTTCTGGGCAGAGCTATTTGCTGATTAACCCTGATGACCTTGGATTCTAATAATGCAGTAATTTTAAGGCTAATGCAGCAAATTTAGTAGTGAAGATCTTTCAGGTGACACTTGTGTAAAGATTCCACTTTAAAAATAGACTAGGATTAGAAAGAACATATTAGATAAAACATTTTGCAGCTATTTTGGAACTGACATCATAATTCTTGTGAATTAATGAGAGTTATCTGTAATATTCTGGCAAACCTTTCCTTCTCTGTTCCTTGTTTATCAGCTCTATTATCCCTTGTCATGTTTTCAGTCTAAGCTAAAAGACTAATCAGAAGCCAGATAAAATAGCCTGAAAGATCTCTGCTGATTTCAGACACCTCTGGAGCAGACTCTAATGCCAGTAATCTCTTAGAATATGAACCCAATTTTAAAGGCATTTATACTGATGATATAACAGCTTGCTCCAGGAAGTTACTCTGCATTTCCATCATTTTAACTCTTCTCCTTTTATTCACCTGTGCACCACCAGAAAATGTTACTGTGCTTTATAAATGAGTAACAGACAGTGATTGTATCCTCATGCCCTCTTTCTATTAAGTTCTGAGCAGATTTGGATGGGTAAAAGCTTTATGCTTCAGATTCGCCTTTTATTTGTGCCACTTAAATTTTTCATCTATATGAAGTTATTTTCCCTCTCCAGTCTTTCCCTGTCCTCTCCTGCCTCTGGCTGCTCCTCAGCATTTTAGTCAATAGGAGCTTCAATTGCTGCAAGCACATTAGGAATTAGCCCAAGAGCAAGTGTGTTATGAGAAAGTTTCTTATTATTTCCGAAGAGAAGATAAAAGCAAAGGAAAGAACCAAGTATACTGAGCAAAACAAGGACAACAGGCAAGTACAGGATCAAGGAGGGAAGATCTATTAAACTTGCATTCAACTCAGTGGAAAGAGAAGGGGCCAAGGCATGTAGTGTGTCTGCAATTATCCTACAGTGCTTTGGGACAGTGATTTCCAGCATGCTCTTTCCCATTTTGTTTAATTTTTAATTCAAATTGTGTACTAAAAATAGGAAGCATTTTGGAGCTGAAAAGATGTGAATAGCATAGGAATAAAAACCAGAAACTGCAAGAGGAATGCTGCTGTAGCTGAAACAGCCCTGCTGGGATTTTTAGCTTTGTGTCTCAGTCAGTTAGAGTTACAAAATGCAGATTTGCCTTATCTGGGTCATTTTGGCTGAGAGAACACATGGTAGTCCCTTTGTGAAATAAACAATTAGCCAGAGCAAGTGGTCATCTGTCTAACTCTCTTTCTGTAGCTACTGCTATTCCCTTCTCTTGTGTGAATTTATTTGTACAGATGATTATTAATAGCAAGAAGCTTTTAATTTTTGCAAGTTCTATAAAAAATGCTGGAGCCTCTAGTTTTCAATTTGTATCACTGCAACACGGCTTGTTTGTCCAGAAGTAGAAGGTCAAAAGTCTTTTATCTAGATAAAATTATGAAACCTTATGGTTATGTATTAGCCTCCTCTCCAGAGAAGACTGGAGAATTTTTTGCCTGAAGTCCCAATTCAGCAACTGCTCTGAAGAAATCCCTTTTAAAATCAGAGCTATTCCTTCTCTAGGCTAAGGAAAGAAAAAAAAAAAAGAAAAGCTGAAAAATCAGAGAGCAGTTCCATCTAATTCTTGGGCAGCTGTGCCTGACAAGCCTCAGAAGTGCTGTGCCATGACTGTGCCTGTGCTGTGGGCACCACCCTTTCCAGCAGCCACTGGAGGTGGTGCTGCCTTTGGCTGTCCATTCCATTGAGACTGGCATTGGTGACTTTTCATGAAGCAGCCAATTTGGTGTGATAAAGACACAAACCAGGAAACTGCCACAACTTCAGCTTTTTTTTTTTTTTTTTGTCCAAGATACGTGTTTTGTGAATTTTAATACTGGTAACATAATCTCATATCTTTCTCTAAATTTCTGTGGACTTCTGTTTGAAGGAAGAAATGTTTTTGACTAATTCACATATTAAATCTTACACCCAGGGAGGCTAACAAAGAAAATTACCCTGAATTTTACAAAATTGCATCCTTATTTCCAGAGCTTTTCTAAGGTTCTCCAACCATGTCCAACTGGAAGGATTGTTGCACCCTAATGGACCGGCTTCTTCTTTAGAAAATACAGATTCATCCAACTAAAGCAGAGGGTATTTTAGAAAAAAAATTACCTGTATGGTTCATTTTCTACTATTTTAAAATCTAATAACCAATTGTGGTTCAGAGTAACCAAGGACAGTTAAAGGCTTTTAGTGCTTAAGTCAAGGTGGGACTGGAGTTTTCTGACTTACAGTGGTGCTGTTAGAAATTGGCTACCAAGAGATCCCACCAAATACACCACCTGATGCCTGCTTCCAGATCCTGTTTAGCTTTGTAGAATCTGACCCCTTGTTAAGAATGAGGGGAATACTTGAAAATCTTCCATTGCACTGTGAATCAGTGAATTTTCTTGCTTCTCCCAGAAAGCTTAGAAAAGAGTTAGGTTTTATTTTGTTTTGATTTGATTTTATTTCCCCCCTCATTTTCTTTCAACAAATATAGTTCCCAGTTTCTAATAAACTTTGGAATTGACAGTTGTTCTGGAGTTACAATCAATGTTAAGAATGAGGACTGATTTAAATGTTAAGAGGAGAATTTCAGCTCAGAAGCGAGCCAGGTCATATTCCAAAAGCAGTGAATTGTATCCAGCCCCAGTGTAGTGGACGACTGGCATCTGAGCTGCAGCTAGCATGTTACAAATAGTTTGTGATTATGTGTATGTAAGAAGGGTACAGCAGAGAGGTACCCTTATCATTCTCTGAAGTTTTTGTATGTTTTTATAGGTGAATTGTTCGCCAAACCTGAACATCTCTCATTTTCTTTTGCTGTTGGAGAAAAGATACTAGAGACAACTGAAAGCAAATTACTGTTGTGTGGCATATGGCTGGACCTGAGCAGTAAACCACAAACCAACCTCATTCCCCAGAAGCTTCTCCACAGACAGGAGGTGTCTGTTTGGACTAATATAGCATGTTGTTGCTGTGGAAAAGGAAGGCAGGACTAGATGTCCTGCATCTGCTTTTCTTGAAAGCCCAGCAGTGTGATTTCTCCTGCAGTAAAGCGTGTTGGAAAGCTAAAATAAATCTTTTAGGAGCATAGCTCATGACACATGCTTGGGGCAGTGAGGACATGACCCTTGTAAGTGAGGGAAGCCTGGGATGAGAAAGAAGACTTTTGCATCTTTCACTGAAATAATTCCCCAAACAAGTTTTAAGTCTAAAACAAGTAGGGAAAAAATAGCTTGTGTAGGATCACCTGAATGACAGTGCCTTGAAGAGCAGTATATCCTTGGTTTCCTGATGACACATCAGGACAACAGTTCTTCAACACTTGCAGAGTACATTTTATCTTCAAAGCTTCACAAACATTAACTAATTAATCCTCATAAAGCCTGAGGGAGTTACACACACATTGTTACAAGCCATGGACCAACAAAGGACTTTACAGTTGTCACCACGCCTCAAGCTGTGGCTACTGCTGGCATCATCTAAGGCAGGAATTAAGATGATCTTACTAAAAGGCATTCCTCTTCCCACCCCTGACAAGTGGCAGTTCAATGAGACTGTCAACAGTGATTTAGAAGTTGTGATTCAAACTGAAGCTGGACTACTTCTATCTACCACAGTGTAAAATAGCCACTCACAGCCAATGCCTTTAACCACGCAGGCTGTGGGCTGCAGCCTGGGGAGCTGGGGCACAGGGCATCCAGGCATGTACTCAGTCAAAATCCCAGCCAGCCACTGCCAGCTCTGGCACTGCTGGAGCCATGCTATAGCCCTGAATGTTCATCTTCACACCTCAGGGGAATGAGGAAGATCCATAGTAGGCATGCACAGAGAAAGAGAGCAGCCTTGTAACTCTGCACAAACTATCTGTAGCTATATAGATATATGTATGTGTGTATATATATACATACATATATATTTTGTCCTGCTTCTCTTGCTGCTGCTTCTAGAGCCATGATACCAGGGATGAAGCATCTTGCTGCTTGGATAAAAAAAATACCTGTTCCTCCTTTGCATAGATAAGGCCATCTGTGCACAGCTGGAACGAGATAATATTTAGGAGCCTTCCAGGCTGCACTTTCTTTGACATCTTGTGCTGTTCAAGCTCATGGCAGTGCTCTCTTTGAACTTGCTTACTTGTTATGTAGTTCTCCTCACTTGCACAAATTGAAGTAGAGTGCAATAATGCATGTAAATAACACGGCCCAGGGAGAGCACATGTAATAGAGTCCATGCTGGTGGGAGCCAGCTGATGCTCGGACATCACAGTCTCTGCACTATGTACTGTAGGTTTCACATCTGGGTTGTTACATCCATCAGTCAATAAAGCCCACACTGCCCACCTTTAGAGGGTGAGTTACATGTGAAAAACTGTTTTCTCTGTAGTTACCAGGACTCAAAAGAGACTACTGAGATTGTGGGGACCTGCATGAAAACTGCTGTGGTAGATGTGCCTTATGGAACTGAGATAGATGGGGCTGCAAGGCAGCGGTTTTCTGCTTGACTGAAAGTCAGACTATGCACCCTGAAGGATGTTTGCTTTTGGCCTGTTGTTAAAGACCTACTTTAATGGCAGTTCCACTGCCATCTCAGTGAATCTCTTCTAGTAAGTCTATATCCTTTTTGTGTTTTCCTAATATCTAACCTAAATCTTTCAAATTTTCACTGTTGCAATTACATTCTCATCTGTTACTTCTCCACAATTACTTCCTGTCCAGTCCATCAGGGACATGGAAATTATTTCCTTTCTCTGTGTGACAGCTTGGTTGTACTTAAAGGATGCTGTTGTGTCCCAGATGGGACTTCTCTTTGATTTAAACAACCCTGGTTCATTCAGCCTATAGTTGCAGACTGTGGTTTCTAGAGAGCTGATCTATTTTGATTCTTCCTTCTAGTATGTCCCTGATTGTTCCAGGTCCTCCATGGGACATTCTGGGGATGTGACCTCACCAGTTCTGAACCAAGAAGCAGGAATTACTTCATATGTTTTTAATGTTACCCAGTGAGAGAACTCTGAATTTTGGGTGTGTCAGTGTTTACTGAGTCCTGGGGTAGGCACAGACTCAGGTGTCAAGGAGGGGTAACATTTCCCAGTGGTCCAGAAAATAACTAAATTGTGTATTTACCACCCGATTTTTGCTTCTTCCCTTTTTATTGTACCAGTAGTAAAGGAATCTTACCTCTGTTAAGAAATTCCTTCTCTTGCAACTTCTTAATTTAGGATTGCTAAAACACAGCAGCTCTAGTGATATCACAGCTGTACTAGAAAATTCATTCCAAAATTAACATACCCAAGATTCGACCAAGTGAAGCAAACTAATTGTAATGGGTGAGTCATGATAAACTGTAGAAAAGAAGAAGTTCAGAATATTTAGCAGACATACCAAAAGTCACATGAGAAAGACACAAAGGTCAGTATGAGAGTTATTATATTATTAACAGCTTAAGTTTTTCTCCTTCAGAAACTAAGTCATGTAATCCTAATTGAAAGTGAAATACAACTATTCTTGTGGAGAAAGACAAAACAAGCCAACTAGAAGGACACAAGTACACAGAAATCCATAATTTTTGCCAAAATACCAACAGTGGCCTAGGGATGTTGCACAGGCAAGTAGCTGCAACTTGACTGAGGTTGATTTCCATGTGAAATGGAAGCACATTTTGGCTGGAAAATGTAAAAAGGAAAAGAAACATCAATGTAGGAGAGAGGGGATTTTGTTTCATCAAAAGTGAACTGGTGTTTTGGTGACTGGAAAATTTTGTAATTTGGGAACAGTAAAGGGCAGGTCTGGACTGTAGATGAATGACCATGTTTCAGCTACTTCTTCCACTTCTCCAGTCCTGACAAAGAGGCTGATGAACAGAGGCTCCTCCCTACATTTGTCACTGTGTGTTGCAGGAAATGAACACTACAAAATTTGGTGCAGGACCTTGTGAAAAGGAAAGGTGATCTTATTTTATACAAATCTATTTCCAGTCCTTCAAGTTCATTCTTGCAGATTGTTCATGTATGCACACATGCACATTTCTCATGTGTTCACACTCACTCAAGAGCCTTGTGCTGTCTGTGCTCAGGTAGGCAGGGACAAGAGATGCTTGACCACTTGTCACATCTCAGCCTTTTCTTTTCTGGCAATGACAAACTCCTCTTTGGCTAATTCTCTCATACTCTCTAGGAATTGAGAAATTACTGTAGTGTAATAGATTGACCTCAAATCTTGCTCATTCCTGGCTCCAAGGGTGTAAAGCAGGGTTACTCTCCTTCATATTTGTTTCTGTTCTAAGATTATAATACAATTTCCTGTTGAGATAAAAGGAGGACAGTGGCAAAACAGCTGAGGTACATCCTTTCTCCCATCTTGCTGTTACCAAAGGGCAAGATTTGTGCTGGTGAACCATCTCTGATGGGCTTTATTGCACTTTGGTCTTCATGGGAATGCACTCCCCAGCATCTACAGCTCAATTTTTGCCACTCACATCCTTGGCAATCAGCATGAGTTAGTCTTTCAAACCTTGCTCTCATTTCTAATAGTGCTCTGACACACAAGAATGTCAGCTAGGTTAATCTTAATAAATATGCCACAAATGTTCACACAGATGATAGTCTGCAGCCAGGACCTTGTAACTTGAAAAGTATTTCTCCAGCCTCGTAGAAGCTTCTAACTCAGCAGAGGCTGCCAGATGGAGAGAGCAGGCTGATGCAGCCCAAATGCCCCTCTCATCCCAGTGAGGAAGGAGATTATTGCTGCCATAGTAGTCACTGTTAGCCTCTGTGTAAGATTGGGTAAGAAGGGCATATTTTTATTTTATTTAGATATAGCAATGACCAAAAATGTAGGCTGGCAACAGTGAAAGCTCTTACTAAAGAAAAGAGCTATAGGAGAAAAACGTAATTCTGCATTACCATTGAAGACCTTTAATTGTTTCACCATTTCCTGGCACAGATTTACCCCCATAGCAGCCCACACTGCCCAAGGATGGGTGTATGCTGGGGCTTTCTCAGGGCCACAGCTTTCCCCTCCACTGCTGAGGGTACCTCACCTCAGGCAGGCAGGTGAAGAGCTGTCCCTCTCTTCTCCCCTCCTGCAAGTCAGGCTATTTTGTCTCTAGACTTCCAGGCTTCTTGTGTTAAGGATACACTGGCAAAACTTTATAAAGTGCAGCCCTTGAAAGAAAACATATTTTATGATTACTTTATCAGAGTTACACTATCCATCCCACACTGAGCCTTTCTAAAAGATCAAATATGATGTGGTTGTTGGATTAAGCATCCATCTCTGTATACCTGTGTAGTTAGTTTTAGGGTGACACCCTTAGTCAGGTTCGTGAGGAGGAAAAGGATAATATGCTAATAAAGTTAAAATTACTGTGTTAGGTCCAAAATATAAATCCAAGTGCCAGTTTTTACAGCCTAGCTAAGGAGGGGGTAGGAATCAATCAAATTATTTTCCTCAAGTTTTATATAGCTACTCATAAGAGTTAAATTAAATGAATGTGTGTGAATGTGTGTGTGTAGCAGCTAGATTTATAAACTCTCCTTAAAATGTAAGTACTTCAGGTCCTGCTGACAGAGCATGGAAACAGAAGCCAGAATTGTTTCACCCACATAGCTGGCTTCCACTCTCATTTATTTGGATGTATTTGGCAGTACTAGATGGACTCATGCATGCTTCACACATCAATTTCTCGGGACACTTGTGAAGATTTGGGGATTTGAGCATTGAAGCACCATGAAGCAGGAAGGAAGCAAATGCTGCAAAAAGCATTTCCTTTGGCAAGTGCTACCCAATCCTATGCCAGGACCCCTCAGTGAACCAGACCCTTCAGACCACCTCCTAGCTCCCACACAAAGCTCTGGTTAATATCTGTATATTTTTCATATATTTTTGTTCCTGTTAGATATTTTTTTCTAGATCTCAAGCCAGGCCAAGCTAATGTAACTTTGCTGGTTTGGGGTACTTGAGGGTGTAACCCTCAGTCAACAGAAATGAAGTCCCTTATTCAGCTGCCAGTACATTATTCAAGCAGCAGGACAGCGTCTATCAGTGTATAAGTATGCACAACAAGCAAAATAAATTATAAATGCACTAAACTTCATTATCTGGGGTGGTGGAGGGGGAAAGGAGAGATTTTGGCCGGTATCTGGTCTGACCAGGGTCTGCAGCAGGGTAGACACTGCAGCAGCATTTCTGTCTCTGCAGGAATCCATGGTGGGCTCTGCAGGGCTTGCAGCTCTGGCTCGGGCACTGCAGCCCCTGTGCCTGGTGCCACCTCCCAGCCTCACAGAGCCTTGCTGGGGGCTGCCATGCTCCTGTGCACCCTCCCTGTGGGACGTGAAGTCTGCTTGGGCTCAGCGAGACCAGTGGCAGTGAGCCCCATCCTGAAGGGCTTTTCCTGCCTCCTAGACACACAGCCCTGCTGTGTCTGAGTGTCTTTACCTCCAGCTTTGACCCATGCAGGACTGATTTGTTTTAATATAACGAGTTCTTTTAGCACCTTCACATTTCACTTCCTTGCCACGTTTGTTCCTCCCAGCCTTGCCTTTCTCTGAGCAAAGCAGTTCCTTCTCTGCTGGGCTCCCTGTGCAGGACAGGCAATCCTTCAAGCCTGGCACAAATCCTTTCCCATCTGTTCAGGTTCGAATTCCTGTCCTGTGGCACCCGCTACCTGAACGGTACAGAGCTCCACAGGGGCCCTTCTCAGTGGCTGCAATGGTATGGATGTTTCTTCAAGGATGAGAAAAACAATTTCTGAATTCATTTACCACAGTCTAGGAGTGTGTATGATCATCTTTTAGAAGTACTCACCCTGCAGCTGAGTACCCTGTGATTTTATCTTCTTTAATTAATTTTCAGCTCTCCATCTAACTGCAACTGTTTTGTTACCAGCCTTTGCTTTTCCAGATAAATTCAGCCTCTTTCTGTTTTTCAAAGTAATCTAGGTCTTCTTGCATGACAGTCCAATTCTTTGCTGTGCTAGCCTACTTCCTAAATTTGTGACATCAAAACATTTATTGATATAAAAATATATTTTAAAATTATATACTGATATAACTTTCTTTTTTTGTAAATTCTTCTGATTAAATTGTTGTACAAGAACAGTCCATGAGCATTACTCTCAGCACTTGCCTTGGCAGAAACCTTTTTCAGCACAGTCTCTCCCCTTTCAGAAGAATATATTATTCAGTAAGCTCAGGTTATATTTTATCTCATTTACTTTAATGCCCTCAACTTTTGTTTTATTAAGAAGTTGTCCTAACAAATAGTACAGTCCTAATCTCAGAAAAAAAATACATAAAATTGTCGAGATTACTTTTAATTTCCTTTCTAGAGGTGCTACCAGTGGTGTTATCCAGGGAGACAGTGCCCCTTGACGGTGTCATTTGGTGTCTGGTTACTCAGAACTGGGGAGGGGCGTCACCTCCTCTTGTTCCCTCCCTCTGCACTGCACACACATCTTTAGGTTTGGAACCATCCTTGAACTGCCTTTAATCTTCACATCATTCCCATTTCAAAGCAGTTCTGTTTTTTCATTGTTTTCTATTTATTTGTATTTATTTTTATTTCTATTTATTTATATGAGGAGCTATTTATTATTTTAATTTTCTTTGCAACTGTATTTCTAAACTCAGACCTTCAAGTCAGTTTTCTTTGCTGATCTGTCTCTTTTTCCATTTCATCTAAGTGCTTTGATTACTTAGACTTCAGGTGATTAACTTGGCTTTGGTAAGAGGGACATGGGTCTTGTGGCAAGACATGTCCCTTGCATTGGGATGTGTGACCTGGCAAGGGGCTGAAGCTATCCCAGACTTTTTGTTGCAGTGCTATTGGGAACAGTGTCTCTCCTGCTGCCTGGAGAAGGGAAAGGGAAAATTCTACACAGTGTCTCAGGGATTTTTTGGCAGGATATATATAGGGTGATCTCTACATTTCAGGGTGGCTGTGGTAATCTGGGATGTCTATCTCCCTATGAGATACAGCCATTTTGAACTTATTATTCATCCTGTTAGATCTGAAGCATTTAATTGGAAGTTATTTTTTCCCCAATTTACTAAATTTCAAACCCTCTCTAAAGTCAAATCCCTGAGTTATTTGCTCAGCTTATTTTCACTAGTTATTTCCTGGTAGTTAGTTCAAGAAATAGTAAGCAGTCTATTTTTGTTCATTATTTGATTTATTTTTAACTGAGCCAGCCCATGCCCACTCACTGCAAAATTTTGTCTGTGATTAGCTCTTGTGCGATGCATTCCCCTGCTCACCACTGCACCTTAACTCAGTGTCTCTGAAGAAATCTGGGTCTCCTGATCCACAAGTATTTAGGCTGTAATAATGATGGTGGTGTTTGTTCTGCAGTTGAGGCATGGGATGTGACATTTCTGTGAGAGCATTATTGGGTATTAGAACCCTTCCTGATGCTGTTCCTGGGGGCTTTCAGAGATTCAGTAGAACCATTCTTTCCTGTAGTCCCTCAGATCTACTTCAGTCCCAGCAGATTGCGTCTCATCCATGCTGCCTATTCTCTTTCCTTTATGAAACACACATCATGTTTATCTGCCGTGATAATCTCTATTTCCACGTTTCCTGAACAGCCTGTACCTTCCAAGGACTTGTGAAATTTAAGTGATTAAATCAAGTCGTTATAGGACAGTGGTTTTCCTTAGGCTTTTCAAGTCCTTTAATCTGCACTAGTAAAGACTAAGTAGACCTTTCACTAACTTTCCTTAGCCTTATCTTCTGCCTTGGGGCTGCCAGAGAATAGAGGCACATACTTTCATCTGTGAATCATGCAGTGTTTCAGTTACACCCTTTCTTTTTCTTGCACTGAAGTTTACTGGGAGATCTCAACAAAAACAACATTAATCATCNAAAAAAAATCAGTAATGTCCTCTCTTGGAAACCTGTTTGCCTTGTGTGAGGAACAGGTATTTCTGGGTCTTTATTGGGAATATCTGAGCTGTACAAATACTATGCTAATGATCACCACTCCTTTGGAGGAAAGGAGGGCTCTTAGCACCTTTACCACGTATCATCCCTGCCTGAGGCATGCCAGAGACACCAGCCTCCTTGGTTTTTCCTTGTCCTTTATTATGTACTCCACTATCCATCGACTGTGAGTCACTCATAAACCTAACCTAATCGTGACAAACTTGTGAAGAACTAATTTTGAGTTCATAAGATGAAGTGGATTAAATAATGAAGGCATTGATGCCACTTACTTGCTTTGATTTGTATGTGTTTAGACACAGTTTGAAGTCAACAGGGAAGTATACACAACTTGTTGAGCTCAAATTTCCTGGTTATTATCTTTTTTAATAAACAAATTCATTTGCAAGTAACCACAACCAGACAACCCAAGAAGAAAACATTTATAACATGTTGGCAGTTGAAACAGTTATTTAATTTGCAATGAGTGTCTGTTGTCAGGTAGATCCACAACAGTGTTTCTCATTTTCAGATCTACTTATATATGTAATCTTTACAATTTGCCGTGTCATAGTGAAGAATCCATTACAGTTTCTGTAAGTGAGATGCTACATTAGATAACCAAGTTTCCTAGTGCTGTTGGCCATATATATTCTAGATAAGTTGTTTTTCTTGTGTTGTGAAATCAAAATAAACCTGCTAAAACAATAGCAGTATATGCCATAATCCTGAATTTCCTATTAAGTTCTCTTTGCCTGTAGCTCCTCCAGCTCAGGGAACACTGGGTGGAATGGCTCAAGAAAGTAACATTTCTCACACTGTAATACAAAACAGTGCAGGGCCATGATGTGAAAGCAAGGTCTGTGTGTCATAGAGAAAGTTTGAATCAGAACTTGATGTCAATTGAACTTTTCAGTTGTGGAAGCCTGTTGTTTATTGCAGCACCACATTTTGTGTAAGTTCCTTCCTGATTTACAATAATTCACATTGATAGACTTTTAGACTGACACTGCCACCACAAATGATAATTTACAACAGCATCAGCTCTGATCCTTCTATGTTGGTTTTCAAGGACAGGAGCCAAGACCTATTCACCACAAGTATCCTTACTATGAATATTAATGAATGTTTATCAACTATGGGTTAATTTGTTAAGCAGCATTTTGGGGGTTTGATAACAGGTCAGTTTACATGACTCCAAGCCTGCTGGCAACAGAGGGAGTACACCTTTCAAAGGGGCAAAAGAACAAGACATTGAGTTGCTGGAGTGTGTCCAGAGAGGGGCAACAAAGCTGGTGAAGGTTCTGGAGCACATAAGGAGTGGCTGAGGGAAGTGGGATGGTTTAGCCTGGAGAAAAGGAGACTAGGGAGATCTTATTCTCTACACTAACTTGGAAGGAGGTTGTAGCCAGGTGAGGTTTCATCTCTTTTCCCTTGCAACAATTTATAGGACAAGATAAAATGGCCTCAAATTGTGCCAGGGGAGGTTTAGATTGGATGTTAGGAAACATTTCTTCACAGAAAGGGTGGAAAAGCATTGGAACAGGCTGTCCAAGGAAGTGTGGAGTCACCATCCCTAGAAGTGTTCCAAAAAATGTGTAATTGTGGCACTTGGGGGTTTTGTGGTGAACACAGTAGTGTTTGGTTAATGACTGTACTCAAAAATCTTAGAAGGTCTTTTCCAACCTTAAGGATTCTATGATTTAATTCAGAACATTGAAAATGGTGCTATATGAGTGAAAAGAAACATCAGTCATGTGCTCGATTAATTCCAGAGTTAAGCTTGGTTCTTTATGGTGAAACTTGAAAACAAGGAAACATGGCAGAACAGAGAGTGCATAAGCCAATGACAAGTGGTGCTTCTCTGTTCTCTCTAATGCTGCAATAAAGAGAAGATGTTCAGCTTCACCTTTAAGTCCTCCTCCTGCATTGCTCTTCTGATGCAATGGAGTGAACCTCTTCAATTTGCTACTTTCTTTTTATTCAGACTGATATGGAGATACTAGTGGAAGCGATTGAGACTAAGGGGTGCTGCAGCCTCTTGTCACTGAAGAGCATTCATGGAAGCTGAGTGCATGACTCCCCAGCAGAATGAGGGACACATAGCAGAATAATATTTTTCTTTGAGTGTAAGAAAAACAGGAATAGCCAAGGCATTACAGATTGCTGACATTTTCCAAGTTATAGCATATAAACGTATTCTTTAATTTTCTATTTTGTTAATGCAAAGCGTGCACTACTCCTGCTTGTGATCCCTGAAAAATATGTGGTTTGTGAGATTGTCTTTCAAAAGTACTCTCAAAAAATTCATTATATGAGCACTAAATTCATTATATGAGCATTGGTGGAGTGGTAGCCTTAACAGGTCTGTTTTCTGGTCCCAGCTCTTCCCTCCCTGAAAGGATAACCTTAAAAGCCAGTATTGCTCCCTGAAGAGGGATGAGTGCAAGTGGGTGGTGCTGCTACCCCCTGCACCAGCTGCCCGTGCTGCCTTTGCAGCTGGTGCTTCCCTAACATTCACTATGGAGAGGTGCGGCAATGCTGCTGGAGAGCCTCCCTCTCTCATGTGCCACCAGGGCTGGCTGGTTCTCCCCTTCCTCAGGCTGCTCCACAGAGTCACCTCCTTGCTGGAGCAGCACAAAATCTCTGTGCTCACACAATGCAAACAGGCTTTCAGTCCAGCCCCTGTCCTCCTTCACAAGCCAGCCCCAAGTACTGGGTCTGTACCAGACAGTTCCCCAGGCAGGCCCATCAGCAGAGCCTGCTGGGCTAAACCTTCTGCACAAAAGGATGAAGAATCTGCCCTCCCCAACAGGTGAGATGTTGTGCTGGGATGCCTCTCCTCCCACCAGCCCATGTGCAGAGCACAGCCCCTCCTCAGCAGCCCTTTACAACTGGTTTTCCAAAGGGCCTCTTGCTTGCTGCTGCTTTCGTGTTGCTGGCTGCTCCCACCCAGCAGGCACAGCAGCCTGGTGAGACCTTTCCTTGCAATTTCCATGCAATGGTACATGTTAGATAAGCCTTAAATAGACTGCACCTACTTCAGTTAGTAGCTCGAAAGCGTAGCATACCACAGAAAAGAAAACCCTTTTTTGCATTAAATGAGATGTTAGGCATAATACAAGCAGATTTCTCCTTCATCTACACCCAGATTTCATCACTGAAGTCAATTGGAGCTGCACCTTTACAATTAAGAAAATAATTTGACCCAGTTAGGTGTCACAGAACAGACTTCAGTGGATTGCACAGACTGAAGAGAGAGCAGAATGTTACCCATTGAATTTACTATCATGTTTGTTTTGGGAGCTAAATTATTCTTCCTAATTCTGCTAGCAGTGTAATATGCTGTCTCAGTAATGGAAAGCATATGAAAGCAAGCAGATGGTGAAAGCAGAAAAAAATCCCAGCATGTCCTGATAATGTAGTAAGCAAGTTCATTTTTTTGGCATTAGGCTTTCATAACCAAGGCATGGTGATAACAAGTACAGACACATTTTTAGAGCACAGTTCATCAAAAAATACAGCCAGTTTCATTGCAGGGCAATGGAAGATTACTTTTTGAGACTTCTATATAGATAAAACCTAGATGTGAATGTTGTTGAATTAGACCCATCATTTATTATTGCTAGAAGATGAGTGACAGAACAGATCTGGTCAGAGCGATTCCATCACAGCTCCTGTGTTCTCTCATATCATTGCAAATTTAGAGTCTTTTGCCCATTGATTTGCAAATATGCAGCCATCCTGCAGAAATACCACAGACCCTTCAATACATGTCATGATCACAGAGGGCACTATTGGAAATTAAAAATATTTTATTTTCCTTTAAAAGTATGCACCCTCCAGGTTGAAACTTTAAAGTATGAAGATGTTGCTTCTTGGATATTTTTCTATATCTACAGTACATGAAGCTCCCAGACTGACTCGAGCAGCCTCTTGCTTCTCCTACCCACATGTCCCATTCTTTCAGAACAGAAGGCAGAACAGCCTCAGTGGGGAAAAACATGCATTTGTTTAGCAAGTCTGAGAAAATTGAGACAACCTTGACTCACTGGCTGAGCAAAAGGCCCTGACTGTGTTTTCTGGAGAGGACACTATCCAGCCTGATGACCTTCAGACTACATTTTTAAGTCTCAGGACAAAACATGGGCAGAAACAATGCCAGATTCACCACTTATCATTTTAAGATTTGTTAAAGAATGGATAAATTAATCTTTGTTACGATTTTTGTTTGAAGCAATGAGGCCACATCTTCATGTAGCTGCAACCTAGACCAATCTCAGCTTCCAGGAGTTTGTTTCAGACAGAACAAGTGAGGAGGAGACATGAAAACCACTGCTACAGTGCTGAGTTCAAATGCCAGTGTACAATTGAGGGGATGAATCCAGATCTGACCTCACTGATCTCTTCTGTTGGGAAAAGGGGTGAAGAGAGACAGCTCCATTTCTCATTAAAATATCTAATTGGTTGCAATCCTTTTTTTCCCGCCTTGCAGTAGTACAGCACACTGAGTAATGTGAAGGTTTCATTTTTTAAAAACATTTCATGTGCACTGGTTCATTCTTGACTTGAAGAAACAAAGGCAAAAATATGGCTTTGATTGTTTGATCCATTTGAGGATCCTCTGTTTTCTGCTTCCTGAGGAAAGTTTTCTCCCTCTATAATTTTAGTAATGGCTTGCTGATTTAACCTCTCCAATTGTTTCTTCCAGATTGCTTTTAGTATCTTTGGGACACAGTGGTGACATAATTCAGATTTCTTTGATGTCCCTATGTTCCTTTCATTTCATTACTTGGGCAGGACATAGAGCACGGGAAGAAATGGAATTGACAATCTTGTCCTCAGTTCACAGCTGTTTTCCTGCTCCTTTGCCTGTGGCACCATTTTTCCTGATGTCACCTCCCCTTTCCAGGTCTTGGAGACATGGTAGAGCAGGCAGGTGACCTTTGCTGCCAGGGTCGAGTGGCTTTGACAGCCTGAGCTGGGGCGAAACCTGAGCTTTTCCCCTGGCAGAGCCTTGGGCAGGGGCTGAGCTGGGGATGGCCCCAAACACCTGCTGAGAACCCCATGCCAGGGCAGTGAGGCTGGGCAGAGCCCCTGGCTGAAATGGCTGTCGGGCAGCAGGTCATGTCACAGTGTCACCTTCCTCTGCCGTGCTGCCAGCCTGTAATCCCTGCATCTCTTACAGGACAAGAGCCTGAGGTCCCTCCTGCAGGGAATTGAGACTTTGATCCCAAATTGTTTAGGCTGAGCTCAGCAAGCCTGTTTTCAAAGCAAAGCCTGCTCTCCATGAGTAAATTTCCCTTTCAATTTTTCCTTGAAAATCCTGCAGCAAATGGCTTTAAATGCAGTGTCTGTGTGTAACTGCTCTTTTTGGTGCGTTTCCCATAATGAGCCATAACATATGTGTGTGTCTTTACACACCTCGGAACAATGCTATGCAAGCATTAGGGGATTTTTCTAACAACTAGTGAATGTGCTGCTTTTCACAGCTCACCCAAACACTCCTGCCTGATAAGCCTGCCTGCAGAGGGACGTTATCTGTATTTCTAGGATCAGTGGAAAAGAGGAAAAAAAAAAGTGGGAGGCATATCTGAATATTTTAAACTGCTAATTCTGATGCAAGCAAGAGGACACTTCTTGGATGAGGAAGCCTGAGGAGATGTGTTTGTGGAGCTGTAACACTGTCCAGAGAAGGAAGTTCAGTGAAAAGTGAACTGTTTCTCCCTCTGGCAAGCACAATGCCAGTATATCCTCCAGTACAGCCATCCTCAAACATTCTAATGCACAGTAAGTGAATTAAAACCACAGCAGCACCATATGTACCTTGCGCATGTGTATAACACTACAGGAGCAGTATTTGCCCCAGTGATGTCCTGTCCTAGCACAGGGAAGTGCAGCACACACATGGTCAAGAGTCATTACCCACCACGGGATGAGCAGCACCTCCAGAGCTGTGCAGGTGTTTTCCCTGAGCCTGACTTCCCCTGAACCCCTGACTCCTGAACTACCCTACACAGAAATGTTCTAGCCCTGGGGCTCAGAAAACATCTTTCTCAAGAGTAAGAATTTTGCTGTTTCTGATTTTTACCTGAAGCAACCCAGCCTGCACTAGCTAAAAGGCATTTTTCAGATGGATCTTTAGGCCAAGTGCTTCATATTTCAGTATAGAACTGCACTGCTATTTAACACATTGCATTTTCCAGGAATACACGTTTCCAGGAAAATATAGCTGGGTGTTTTTGCCCAGTGGTGGTTCTTCCATCTTTGATTACTGTCAAAAACAAAAGATCTGGCTGTAATCCTCCTTCCCGGTGAGGATGAGCCTCTGAGATAACAGTGTTCCTACAGGAGAAGTGAGGCAGGAAGCAACACTTGAGAACAGAGGACTGCATGGCTGGAAGGCATGCTTGCTGGGAAAAATATCATGTGCATCTTTTTTATGAAAAATCATCTAAGTCCAATTCTAGCTTCAGCAGGCACAGATCACCAACCTCGTGAGCATGCCCAATGCTACCACCAACTCCACAGCCCTGCCCCACTCTCTCCTGGGCCATGTTACTTTGTGCAGAGATTTTTGTCTGCACTGAAGTCAGGAAATTCAGTTATAGTTCCCACAAGAACTATAAATTCAGGTATTCTGAACAAATACTGTAAAACAAGTAGTTAGTTGCACAAGTGTTTCTCAGGAGATGCATGAGAGATCCAATGGTTCTGCAGGCTTGGAGATGCTGACTGCAACCTCCACACCTGCCCCTGCAAAACCTGAGCACAGCTGAAAGAGAGGCTTGGGGGTAAAACCTTTTGGCAGCTGGTGCCAGGTATCTGATGTTCTGGGGTAGCTGGGAAGTTTCTGATGGCGAGGCTGTAAATCCTGGTATTGGAGAAGGTGGCAACCACACTGTAGGTCAGAGCCAGTGAGCAGCAGGTGTCTGCTGAACTCCACAGCAATGCAGGCTAACCAGCATCCTCAAACAACACTGTGTCTTCTGCTGTTTACTGCCCTTAAGTGGACTTCATAATTTTTGTAGCTGAGGGCTTCACACTTGTTAACATTTATCTCTGCAGAGACTCTGTGAAATAAGGAAGAACTGTTATCCCCATTTCACAGGAGAAGACTGAACTACAAAGAGGCCATACATCCACCCCAGGGTCTCAGAGAGTCTGCAGCAGACTCTGTGCCTCCCAGGTCCGAGGGTCATAACCTCATTTTCCAGTAGTGACAGAACAGATACAGAACCAAAATTTCACAAGTGAGTAAGTTCCAGGACCTGCTGGCTGGAATCCACAGGCTGTGGCCTCCTGTCTCCAGCAGCATTCATATTTTTCCTCCATTATTTCAAATATTTTATTGTAGTGTTATCTTGTCTAGTCTAAACAGTGGTCCCACTTGCTCTTGAGAGTTGTACTCTGTGAGGGGAAAATGTTGAAAACTGTTATTATCCCCTGTGTTTGGGTGCAGACACAGAGGGTTGGATACTCATAGTAAGGACTCTACCATCCCTTTGCTACCCCAGCCTCCACTCTCTGTCTGCAGTTGCACAGTGCAGGAACCACCACCAGCTCCCCAGTCCTCCCCACCTGTTCCAAGGCTGTGCTCCTTTCCCAAGCACAGGGACACTGATATCTCTCAAGTGACAAGGACGTGTGTGGCGTCAGTGGCATCATTCCAGATATACATTAATGGCAGAAGAGAGAAAAAACTGTCTCCCACATTCTGAGATGACCCACCACAGAGAAAGAACGGAGCTGTGATGCTCTTGCCTCTGATATGCTGTCTCTTAAAGCAGGCAGGAGTTCAAATCCCCAGCTCTGTTTCAGTCCTATCCACTAATAATAACCCCAGGTGTTACTAGAAGTACTATCGATGTCTGCTTTGCTGTGTGAAGTGTGCATCACTTGCCTCATTGCTTTAAAAGCAGTAAATCTCTGTTTATCTTAATGGTTACTTAGTAATGAAAACCAGTGGCCAAATCAGTTATCTGAAAGAGGCTAAATGACAACTTGCTCCACACCCTATATAAGTCAGGCAGATAGCTTTAAAGCCCTTATGGGTTCCACGTGACTGGGTCTATCCAGAGTGGTTGAAACAGGCCAGCATACAACACTTTGTCATCCTGGCATGTCCAAGCCATCCCGGTGCTGACCAACCAAGGACACATGGGTATTTCTGAAGTTTCCACTGTGATTAGACATAGCATCCTGTGACAGCTTATGAACAAACAATAACTGTATTTAATCACGTCTTAAAATTTGGTTAATGTCCTACCCGGCTATCTCAAAGCATTTCACAAACCTGGTTCTTCTCTTGACACAGGAATTCATTGAAGTGGGTAAGATGCCTTCATAGGGACTTGTTTGTGTTTTCAATCTTCCACCTGCAAATTAAGAGGAAGGCTATTCAGCCATTTGTGTGAAGGGATTTGGGAACTCTGCAGGAGAGTGCTGTTTAGGTATCAGATAGCAGCAGCAGCCTGTCACATCGAATTCAGCAAGGGAATGGCTGGCTCTGCTGTTGCAGAACTCACGGAAGACTCAACTCCCAGATGAATTAAGACTCTCTGTGTGACTGTGTCTGTTTGCATATTCCTGCCTCACCTGTAAAATGGAGACAATCATGTTTCTCTGATTGCATGGATTTTGAGAGATAGTACATTAATGGTATTGAGACCATCACCATGCAACACCAAGCAACAAATAATTCTGCAACAGCCACACACACAGCATTCATTTGCATTTGTATTCAGCAGATTATGGAAGGAACTGGACTATTAAAACCTCGACTCCAGGGCAAAATGCTTGGAGACCACATCCACACATCAAGGTATCTGCTGAACTTCATGGGCTGTGATGTCCAAGTTTGAGCTTGAATGTAGATTTGCACAGCAAATTCCTACTTAATTTATAATAGCCTGGACCTCAACATGAATGCCAACCACTGAGTTAGTAGGAACCTGAATCAGCTGTCCATTTTGTGCTTCTTGTCTATGTCTTGAAATTACTCTATTGTCTGCTGCAATCTACTCTGAAGCTGGAGATTTGTTTCTACAGGAGGCAGGGAAACATTATGTTGCCAAACTACTTCCAGTCTTTTCCAGGATTACAAGTCAGGGAATGGTGGGTAGATCTTGTGATTTCCATCCTACAATTTAAACCAGATGGGCTAGCCTTGCAGCATAAACATTTAAGCAAGAAAAGCAAAAAATTGGCAGAAGTTCTGTTTCCTGATTAACTGTGTTATTATGACTTACATTTTTTAACAAGATGCACATAAAGCTAGTTTACAAGATAACTCGATCATTGTCTTTGATTCATCCCAATAAAATGTGGAGGTTTTGTTTTTGCTGTACAACACTCCAGCCCTACTGCTTGTAACAGGTACAGGGGCTAGTATCTGTGAGCTTTCCCTCTTGAGAAAAAACAAGGTGAAGACACAAAATGCAGCAGCTGTTGCACTGCCAGAGCCATTGGGATGTGAGTAGGACAAGAATTGTTGCAGGCAACGAGAGGGAGGATTTAACCTGAATCAAACCTCAAGACAAAAAAAAAAAGATGAATCCACAAGTCCACACTGTATTTTATTGTTTGTTGCCACCATGTTGCTTACTTGCAATTCCTTCATTTTGATACAGGTATCAATACCTGAAAAGTATTGAATGTGTGGCTGGCATACTGAACTAATAGAATAGTGGTAAAAATCTTTTTCCTGTTCATTTACCCTCTACATATACGAAAGACAAGACAGTATCACAAGCAGAGGCAAAGAAAAGAGACTCAGAAAATTAGATGCCACTCATTTTAGAACTTGAAAGCCACTAAAATAACTAAGATGCTGTGAAAAAATGCCTGCCATAATTAAAATGGCTGATTGATGAGAGTTTCAGTGAAGGCCAGTGTATGGGGCCATGCTAAAAACATTGCTGGAAAGAGCCAGATCTACATATCTGGGGAAACTCAGAAGTAGAGGAAGTTACATGGGAATTTCAAATCACCAGTTTACAGGATGAATGCTTAGCTTAAATGACACACAGCAAATTAGTACAACACCAGAGCAGACCTGAAGTCCCTCCTCCACAGCCCTGGGCACCAGGAGAGCTAAAATAGACATCATTTGCCCAAGCCACGTCTTGGGAAGCTGTCAGGAACAGCCATCATGGCAGGTAAAGCCCCAGGATCTGACAAATCCCAAAGTAATAGAGATTAAGAGATTAATGGTCTGATTTTCACTCTTTTGACTTTAATGCATGTGCTGTTCTACCCAGGTTTGAGGCACTGTGGCAGCCCTAAGCCTCTGAAGCAGATTTGGGGATGGAGTGGCTGAATTTGATGAGTTGGCAAAGAGCTCTGGGAGATCTGTCAGGACAGTTGCAGAAGCCACTTGGAGCAGCAGCATAGCACTTTCTGACTGTTCCTCAGCCACAGCAAACTGGGATGCTTTGTATTTTTATCCATCTCTATGTCAAATATTTGCTTGAACCACCTGTGCTGAGCAGGGTTACCTTTTGCTGAAGGAGACTGGTGCTGTCACACAGGGTGTGGTGGTGGCTCAGCAGTGTCGCTTCAGAGGCAGAGCAGAGAGCAAAATCCTTAACCCTGCCCAAGTCAGATGCAGGAAAGTGCAACTGCCTGTGCCCAGCAGCATGGAGGGAGAGCAGCACAGAGGGTGCCACACTGAGGAGGATGAGGAGTGGGAGAACCACGGCGAAGGGAAAAGGCCTGGGAAGCAGAGGCTGATGTGAATGAGGAGGTGGAGTGAGCATCCCTATGCCTCAGGCTAGATCTAGAACAGCCAGAAAAACTGACTGAATTTTTGAGGTTGCAACCAAAATAACAACCTGTAACTGGTGAGTAAATTCCAGGATGACTGATCAAAGAATTGAACAGTAAAACTAATTTTACAAAATATTGAAGACTACCATGCTTCCTAATGATTCCTTCAGAGAGACAGCTAGGACTAATTTTGTAAGTAGCAGAACAACTTCATAAATGTTTTCTGGTTGTTCTATATTATTCTAAATTCTGCTTCTCAATACTTATCAGGTTTTTTTTTTTCACACTAACCATAAAGCATATGCTGTTTTGTATCCTGGTTACATGAGATTAACAGATAACCTTATTTTTCACAGACAGTTTTTCAGCATTTCTGCCACTGAAGATCCTCTTCTACAGCTTCAAGTTGAAAAAATCTTTGTGGCAGATTTGGCATTGCCTGTAATAATTTATGAATGTGATGTGTTGACATGTTTATTGTGAGCATACATTGAGCTACTTCAATAGCTGGATTGTCAAGATGTGTACCCAGGAGAGAGAAGATGGATCCAGGCATACATTTTTGAGGAAACACTTGGGAAACAAAGCAAGTGCTCCTCACTGTGATGTTTTGGCTGGGCCCCTGTTAGGCTCACTGGAGAGATTTCCCTGGGAGAAATGTGGCTGCCTGCAAAGCAAGACATGAAAGACCCCAGAGAATTTACAGTGGACCATTTAAACAGACATTTTTGTGAGCAAGATTCCAAAAGGGGGTGATAGTGCTCAGAGCTGTAGATGTTTAATACAGTAGACGTTGGCAAGATTACAAAGAAAAGTGTGTTTGAAATATTCTCTAACCAAAATGTTTTATTTCATTGGCAAAGTGGCTCTTCTGTTTTAATAATGTTTCAGTCATGCAGGAAGGCTGAAGGTCCCTCTTCTCATAGATGTGTGGGAGCTTGGAAAGTGCATGGGGTACATAGGCTGGAGCTTGTGTTTAGTATTGTATGTGGGAATCAGATTATCCCAAGCACGGAAAGGTGAAAGCTCAAGGCTGTTGTAAGCTGCAGGCAAGCCAGAAAGATCACTGGCAACCAGAGATATAGCAGTAACCATAAGAACACCATCACCTTTCTTATAAGTCCTTACATACAGTTCTGCTAATGAATTTTATTAAACATTTAAGCCATAGCATTCAAGAGATTCATATTTGTTACAAAAAAGCTGTCCCATTAGCACAAAGCACAAGCTGAAACAAAGCTAATGAGCCTAAATACTTGCAGGAAAATTCAAAGTTTAAGGGTGACATTAACAAAAATAAGGAAGAGTAGAAATTGTCCAGTTTCATTGTCCACTAGAGAACCTGACTTTTTTCCTTTCGGATCATAAAATTAAATCTGTTGCTCAACTCTTACACTGTTACTAAAGTAGTGCAAAAACACATATATGTGCATAATTAAGTACCCCTATGTGACCATAAAAGGTCTCCCTGGCTGTTCAAGGGGAAGGTGAGTGGTACTTGATTCAGCAGCATGAAAGAGGGAATGGCATTACTGTAATCTCCCTGTATTTCTTTACTTAGATGGGCTCAGCCTTATGTGGCAGAGTGATGGGGTGTACAGCAGTGGCACCTGTGTTCCAGTGCAGAGTCTGGGCTGTGTGCCCTGTGCATCTGAGACTCAAGAGCAAATTGACCTGGAACGGCACAGGTATTTATCCTGTGGAAATCATACCTTGAATCAGACCCAAAAAATACCTGAGGTACTAAGTACATTAGATACACCTGAAAAGTTAAATGAATTTTTTATTTATTTGCCTTCCTGTTTTTCAGTGTCAGATATGAATAGTAAATGTGTAAGTGGAAAAAAGTTACTGAGTCCTGTCCTTGGAAACATGATCTAGCTTAAAGCACTGGCATTTCAATGTTTGTGTTCAAATGAAGAGACCAAAAAAGTTTAAGAAACAAATAGGGTAAACAGCACAGCTATAAAATGACATTTTGGACATGACAAGTGAGCAGTTGTACCGTGACCAATCTCCTGCCACAGTTATGCTCCATTTCATGTGGCCCCCATTTTCCACACCACCTGTCCTGGGAGCTCCCTACATATCCTAGTCTTGATAAAAAAATCTGGAAGTAAAAGAGAATGGGTATCAACATAACACAATGGAGTTGTGGGGCAGGGCACACACAGAAGCGCTGTTCACATCTCAGACAACACCTAGCTCCACTCCTTGATAAATAATCACATCTTGCTACAGCAAGACCTTGAAGAGGCTCAAGGGGTTTTATAGATGGACTTTGAGCAACTCAGTGGTTGCAGTCAAGTTGCTTTTGAGCTGCCTCCCCTGTGAGACTGGAGCCTTTCCCAAGAAGGATCCCTGTGGCAAAGGGCCTCTCATCTGTTTGACCCTGGAGCAAGCACCACATTGTGCCAGCAGCAGAGAGGAGGCAGCAGAGACATTTTTTCCTGACGTAGGAGAAGAGTCACCTGAGCCCTGGGGCTGCTCTGGGGGCTGCAAACTTGGGCCAAGAGACAGAAATAACCCTGGAATTGTTAGCTGGATTTACAGACTCTCCAGGAGAACAAGGCTAAATTAAAAACTCCAAGGAAAATTAGGTAAAATGGACGGATGTGGACATCAGAAAACTACTACAGCATAAATCCTAAATTCTCCCCAGTTTGGAGAGAGGTAAGAATTTAATCTCCATTAATTTAATCTGGCAGATAGAGATAACAAAGCAGCCTCTACATGGGAGAGTTAACATTGCTTGGATTGATAGAGAGAGACAAGATGCACTTGCAGGAAAAATGCATCTCTGAGAAAATTTCCACTATTAATATTTTTTCCCTTGCAAATGTGGGTCTTCTAAAACACTCTTTTCTTTTGGAAGGATCTAAATGAGGAGGAGGTGGGAAGTAGAGCTACAAAGCATGTAAGAAAGCCTCAAATATATGAGTGGGAGGAAGGAGGAAGAAATGAAAGAATAATGAAGCTTGCATCACTGAAAGCAAATAACAGAAGAAGGGAAATGCACGTACTTGTGGCTAAATTTTGAAGGAATTTAGGCTAAGGTTTCAAACGGCTGTGGTTAGCATAGATGCAGGCACAAAGTAATTCAGATGATGTGAACAAAGAACAAAGAAATGTTAAAACTGATTTCATTAGGAAAAATACCTGCCTTAGAGTTAATGGGTAAGCACAGGAAAAGATGCTTTGTTTGTATTGTTGATATGAAGTAGCCCTGAGAGGATTATCAGTACTTGTGGTATCCAGGTTCATTACAAGACTTGGGCATTGCTTCAATGGGGCCAGGATTTTACCCTTCAAGGAGTCTCTGTTGGCATCTGTGAGATTTCTTTATGTGATGATATTGCAAATAGGTATCTGTATTTTTAAAAACAATTTACAGAATCTTGTTATTAACATGGTGCCCAGGGTCCCCAGTTCTAGCTGCATCAATAGTTGAGCCCAAATATTCAGCTCCTCTTGGAGTGTTGTCACTAAAACTAAATCAGGCATTCCTACTTTGAGAGCTCCTCCAGTGACCATCACTCCAATAGTTACCCATCTGAACCAGGAAAAAAGCCTGGAAGAGGAGCCCGAGGTTGGGTTCATTCCACACCTTCCAATTTTTGTCAGTTCTTTGCTGTATGGGCATTCAGCAAGCCAGGCTGATCTACCCTGACACAGTCTTTGGAAATTTTGCAGAGCTTTTGCAGAGCAGTCAGTAGAAAACTTTCAACTGAACTGAACAAGGAACCTGTGTGCCTTAGACAGGAATCCTGTGGGATGGGATTGTCTCTGCCTCTGTGTCACCAAAACCACCTACAAAACGAAAACTGTAACTTTGCTCAGGAAACCCCAAGGCTTTATACTCACTTTGGAATAAACTGAGCCCATCTATCCATTGAAGAGGCGAGCATCAGGGAATCAACAGGAGGTTTTGCCATCTGCACAGACGAGCAATGCTCAGGGATATAACTAGGACCAAGATGGGGGCAGGGAGAAGCTTCATGCCAGCAAGTTTTACAAATGGAAAGACTATGCTGCTACTCCAACCTATATTGGCTTTTCAAAATTAGCTTGGAGACAGCATGAAAAAAGGGCAGAGGAACAATTTTCCATTTCCTAGTAAAGCTATATTTGATACAGATAGAAAACCCCATTCCTTTTCTTTCTTAAAATCTTGTCATCAAAATTCAGAGTTGATACTTTTTGTACATTGTTGTGCAATATGCTGGTGCAAAATCTGTGTCTTCTTGTGACATGCCCACAGCAAAGATTGTTGATCTAGAGTTGGCAGTCCTATATAGTGGAGTTTGGGTAGGCAGGAAAAAGAATTGGGAGGATACAGCTGTCATTCTGTCCTATGCCCAAGATTTGTGTCCAGGAAAGAATGTATCCCTTATGGGGAAAAAAAGAAATAAATCTCATCTCATCCTGAACCATTACCACATTATGAGAAAATGAATCTAAAAGGATAAGCTAGGCTTTTCATGTGATCACTACAGCAATTTTCATATTGTCATTCTACAGGGTTGGTTAGAGAAAGCTAACTTAAAATTAATAATTAAATGCCCATTACAGGCTTGACAGTCTCCAGGCGTGTGGCAGTGCCGACGGCAGCGGCTCCCTCTGAGATCCTGCCAGCCTTTGCACTTTGGGCAAGTTCAGCCCAAAGCTCCCCTCTCCTGCTTTCAGGGCAGCAAGGAGCAGGAGGCTGGCGGGGAGGGCGGCAAAGGGGCAAGGAGCGGGCAGGAGGGCAGGTGCACCCTCGGCATCGCAGGCTCTTCTGGCATGGGAAGGTTTCCCTGCTTTCAGCCGTAAATACGATGCAAGGAGATATCAGACCTCGCTGAGGCTCCCGGCGGGTAAGACGGTAAAAAATAACCGGTTTAGCTCTGCATGTCTCGTCTTTCAACGTGTAAAAGACCGGCTCCGGTGGCGCGAAGGCCGTTCCCAGTCGCAACGCGACGGCCAAGGAAAGCAGCCGAGGCGTGTGGGCACTCACCGGGGGCTGTGCCGCGGAGGGGCCGGGCAGGCCTGGCCCCGGGGGGACAGAGGGCCCGAGAGGGTTCCCCTGAAGGAAAAGGGACGGAACGCGTGGGACCTGCA
>VZTB01009531.1:1123844-1195552 GCA_013397245.1 Thryothorus ludovicianus | reverse complement strand
GCGGCCCGTGGGCTCCGGTCCCGGCTCGGCGGGCGCTGGCGGGGCAGCGGCGCAGCCGGCGGCGGGCAGCCCCCCCCGCCGCTCCCTTTTGTTCCTGCGTGCCGCCGGCGCTTGGATCCCCGCCCGGGAAGAAGCCGCTCGGTACTTCCCGGGCTCGGTCTATGCCTGCCCACCCGCCTGAAGGGCATCCTCCTCCGGTTGTGTTGGTCTGTCAGAGCCGCCGGGAAAGGGATTTCCCCCTTCTCGCAACAGCTCCCCATTGCTTCTTGGTCTTCAGCGCAGGCTCTTCACTTAACTGGACTTACCGTGTGTTAATTCCTTCACAATGTATGCGGGTGTCCCTGCGCCCTGGAGAAGGATTTCCTTATTGACTTGCCGACTGTGATGCGGCCAGGTATTATTTACATCATCAAAAATATGCCTGTGTAAATCTGCTCGCGTGGTTACAGTGCGGCTGCTCTTAGAGCCCAGTTTGCCGAAACTTTAATTGCAGCAGTGGATGTTGTCCGTGAATCCATTTCCGTCAGGGCGGACCGGTGCTCCGCCGGGATAACGGCCTCGCCGAGGCAATCGCGTGTCACGCAGGGACAGATCCTGCTGTTTCATGGGATGAATCAGAAACAAAGATCAGCAAACACTGAAAATGAGTTTGTGTGGTTTGAAAAACAATCTGGCCGTGGTAACGTCTATTAAGGGTACAGTAAAGCGGGCAGCAAACCCCCAGTTTTCTCTGGCCCAGCCCATGAATCAGCCGGTAAACAGCATAAACTGTGATCACTTTGCAGCCGAAAATATAAGGCCTCGCAGCCCTGGCTGCCAGAGCGTTACGTGTCATTAAAGTAGCTCTCTTGGAGGAGAGGGACTGTCCCAGGAGCTACAAAATCTATAAACACTTTTCTGATTGGTTTAAAAATTTAGACACAGGAAGCGGATGGTATCTAATAACAGACAAGTGGAGACACTGTTGTCATGGAAACTGAGAAGACTCCCCCCGCCCCCCCCCAATGTATTTAAAAAAAAAAAAATAGGCAGAAGAAAAAAGTCTGCATATCATCAGAAATGCCTGCAGACTGCTTTGGCTGCTGTTGCCTTTCCCACAGCATCTGTTGAAACCTGAGAACATGCCTGTCAAATCAAGGTCATTTTACAATAAAACTCCGCACCGCCGCCTCCCTCTCTCCTCCCTGGACATTGCCCCACACTTTGCATCCAAGCAGGAGTTGAGGAGCTGCAGCCTCCTGCCCCATGCCCACTGGTGTCCTGCCCCAGCCTGGCCTGAGAAAAGGCTCAGAGCAGAATGATCATGGCGCTTAAAAGGCAAAAGTAACAAGGGATGACTTTTTTATAATTGAATGATCAGGCCTTGTTTCTTTCCACGGGCATTTATGGACCTGGGAAATAAAGTTGGGATTGATCTCCCTCTGTTTCTTTGTACTACAAGTTATATTAAAATGTAATGATTTGGACTTGCATATTAAGGCCATTTTACAGATCTGCCTCACCTGTTTAAAAAAAGGTGGCAAATGGCTCTGGGAAGCCCTTTGCAATACTTTTAAGAAAAAAAACACGGTTCTGTTATAGCATGCTATGAGAAGAAATGCAGAGATATGAGAATAAAATATACTTCATTGCCGCTGAATACAGCGTGAGAAAATCAAACTATTATTGTCGTAAATTGAAGTTTTAGTTTGCTGGACTATTGAAAGTTTATTGTGTGTGAAAAGAGAGAGCTATTTTGCTTTTGAAGCAGAAGAGAGCTATTTCACAGCAAACTCACAAGAAAGGTGTTAATGTTTTTGCTTATTTTCTTGGGCAGCACCCGTTGATTTCAGATGTTTGTGATAGAGAGATGCCTTTGAGTATTCACTACATTTTCTCCAAAACATTTCCTTTTGTTGCTCTCTTTAATCTTCATTTTGTAGTGACCAAGCTGAGAAATAGCACTTTAGTGCTTCAACTACTGTATAAATCATCACTTTGCAACCCTAAATGACTGGTTTGCTTGCATATTGCACTTCTTGCATTATTATTTCTTAAGAGAACCAGAGACTGGTGATCAGGTCTTGCAGATCGGGAGGTAAATCTTGCAGTGGACTGAGGTAAAGATGATCAGTAACTTCTTTACCCACACCCTTGGATCTTGCTGTCCAAAAAGCCCAAGGCCTGACTTTAAAACTTGGTTGCAGGCAGAGCAGGCTGAAGGGATGGTAGAACCAGAGGGAGCAGTGCCTGCTTCTGATTGAGGAGTCCCTGTTGGCAGCTGGGCTGGCACCAGAGGGCAGGAGGTGGGACCCCCCTCCCTGTGTTGGAGAGAGGCTTAGGGTGTCAGGCAGTTGTTTAATCCAGCTCATTTCTGATTAGATAAATGCTGCTTTTAATTGCTGTGAAGTTCAGATGGAGAAAGTTTGGCTTGGTAGCGAAAGTGTGCTTTTGCTTCTAGAGGCAAATTTCCTGTTGTTGGGAGCACCCTTATCGGCAGGAAGGTTCATGGGCAGGAAACGTGTCGGTTACTTGTTTTTACACATTGAAGGAAATGAGCTGGATTAGGTATCTTCTAGGTTGACCCTTCATCACCCTCCATGTCTGTGCTGCTTTATTTATCCCTAATGATTTTAGTTTGTGAAAGTTTTATGATGACAGGGATTCCCAAGGGAAATGCAAGAAGTTAAATGCTTGTGTTGTCCTGTCATTTCTTTTGCTGTTGTAAAAAAAAAAACAAACCCACCAGCATCTCTGGGCTACTTTTTCAGTTATGTTCAATTTGCAATTTTTACCTTTTGAGCCTCATTGCTGATACTTAGCTAGGCTTTTCTTTTTCTTCCCCCATTAGAATGAAAGATCAAAAAATGTAGCAGTTATTTTACTAATAGGAGCAGTTCTTACAGTTCTGAACTGCCTTTCATCATGGATCATAAATCACTTTACAGAAATTAATGTCCTAATAGCCGCAGAAGTTGTGGGAGCATAGGAAGCTGAAACTTAGCATTTCACATGGACTGCACAAAGTTGCAAGGCAAATTAGGAGCAGTGCTGAGAGTCAAATTAATTGGCCCTTAATTAACAATTGCTAATGGATTAAAACTTTGAAAATATGTTTGCTTTCCCAAGCATACTCATGGTGATGCACCACTGTGATGTGTATGTGTTTGGGACGTAGGGCTGAGGGTGAGAATATAAGCAATGGTTCCAGAAAATTCCAGTCGTTTTCTGGTCTCTGCCCAGCATGGCTGGGATGCCAGGTTGGAGGCTTGTAAGCTTAGACACTGCTTTGGATGAAGGTCCAGAGCAAAGGTGAGGGCTGCAGTTTAGGTCTGTGTGTTCTTGTAAGCAGGGAGGCTCAGGGAAATAAACATTTCTCTGATATGAGCTCACAACAAGGTTTTCACAGTGTTAGGCTTTGCAGAGGGTTTGAGGGGGAAACATGGAAAAGTTATATAAACTTGTGAAAAGCTGCCTGGCATGCTGAATAGGTTCAAGTGGTGGTTTTTGGTTGTAGGAGATGTCCTGGTGTTAGGAGCTGTTCCTGGCAGGAGAAGCTGCCAGGGCTGTCTGGAAGCCTAAACTGGACTGGAGTGGTACTATTGTGGTTGATGCTGGAATTTGCCAGTTCGTGACTTCAGTTCATGTAACACAATGCAGTGTGACTTTGGCTACAATTTTGACATATTTGTAATGAAGCTGCATTTGCCTTGTTACCTTCTCTCACGACCAAGCCAAAATAAAATTGTAACAAAATAATGAAAAAAAAAAAAAATACTCCAACAGAGCAGTGTTTCAGTTAAGTGTAAAATTACAGCTGTGTATTTTCAGAAGTGATCAGCTGATTCTGGGAAACCAGCCTGAAGCTCTGCAAGGCAGGGTAGTTTTTGGGAAGTGATTCTCTCCTAGAGTTTTGGAAATTCTGCTCTATTTAAAACGCCTTAAGTTGAGCTGCCAAGCATGAGAGCAACTCAAGCCCTCCCTAAACTCACTGTAAGACTTTAGGTGCCTTTAGCATCCTTGAGACTTATAACTGCTCTGAACTGAAGCTGGCTGTCCAGGCAAAAGTTTGTGCCTTGGGTGTCAGAGTAGCCCATGGAGGAGCGAGGCTCCCTGTGCCCTGTTTGTTCCCCCTAAGGATGGAGGCACCTGCTCTGGAGGTGGCTAGTGGAGGGGTCTGGGGAATGGCTGAAACTCACCACGGCTGGACACACAACTTTCAGGTGGCTTGTGTAGGACCACCCTCACATTAGTTCAGGGACTGGTGGCCACTTGCTTGCTGGGGATCATTTTCACCCTGCCACTCTTAGGGAGGTACATAAGGGACACATTATGCTCTTAGAAAACTCTCCATAAAGTGCATCTATTCCATAATGTCTGTGAAAATTGGACAGGCTAAGTCAGCTGGAGGCAAAGCTTCTCCTTTCTGTATTGGACAGTATTTTGTTACTCTTTTACTTCTCTTATCTGTAGTCTAAGAGTCTCTGCTGGAGATGGTTTTCTCTGTGTCTGCACTGACTGCAGGACAGACAGATGGAAAGGCTGTGACCTCTGGTCAGGCTCGGTAGGTGCCACTGAATGGAAAGATCTAGATGTCTGACACTGGGTATCTGACACTGGGATTTTTTTTGCTACATTAGCAGGAATTTATATCAATGTTAGCTGATACAATGAAATTTCCAACACTGAAAGTTTTACCTTTTACTGAAAATAGATTAAAGCCAAATAAAGACAGGTATTATTCCCAGAGTGGGATGCATTTGGCCTACCCCAGTTTCTTCCTTGGCCCACCTCCCATGTTCTGAGTTGTGGTGGAGCCCTGCACTGAACTGTTTGCTCAGGAAAAGTGTGAGATTCCTTAGTGGTATCCTAATGGCAAACTGCTTACCTGCTGATAGAGCCTGTTCACCATGTCTGGGTGTATTTACTGTTGTTGCAAGGAGAGCACTCCAGATTCCTAACAGGTGGGACTTGATGTACAAAGCTATCCAAGCTAGACCCTGGAAAACATTTTACAGAACGGCAACTTTGTTGGAAATTGCCTCTTAATACTGTGTGGCAGAGCCCTTGTTCTTTTTAGTGCAGTTCTCTGCCAGACCTTTGCCTGCCCCACTGATAGCAGTGGTCTCTCCTGGCACTCTGCAGGACCCCCACTACAGAGCTGCTTTCTGGTTTATCTCCTGGGCTTCACAGAGAGGCCAAACTTTTCCCTGGACAAGACTTCTGGGACAGCACGCAGACATGAATACCCCAGCCCAACCCATCCATGGAGAACCCTGCTCACTGTTACTCCCCTCAGTGAGATCTTCCTGTGGACAATTTAATTGCTGGCTGTGCTTGCTGTGGAGAGGAGCAGAGGCATTAGAGGAGTTATGACAGGTTATTAGAGATGGGAGGAAGCTGTAGGTCTGACCTATCTAGATTTAACTGAATTATGTCTCGTTTTACCCCCAACTCCAACTTGTTTTTGGTTGAACTGGGTTTTACAGTAGATAATTTGTAGAAGCTACTCAATTAATATGTTAATTTTAACACCAGATTTTGTAAAGCTTTTATGTTGGAGGTGGTGAAAGGATCCAAATGTTTTGATCCTGTTTTTATCATTATCTTCTCTGTGTTTTTCTTACTCTGTGCTTTGCAGAGAGGAGTGAAATTTTAATAATTCACTAATATACTTTCACTTCATTAACGTTTTATCATTTTGGCATGGTGCATATGGTGAAGTCCTTCGTACTCTCATTAAAGATCTGATCCTGCCTCCACGTTTTTGCAGCCCTCCAGGTGTGGAAAACCCTAAATGCAGATGCTATTCTACTTTTTGGAAAGTGCTTTTCTTTTTTTTCTTTTTTTTTTTTTTAATAGATACTAATCTGAACAGAACATGTAAGGTGTTTTTTGATGTTTTTTTCTTTCTTTTTTTTTTTATAAACTGGAAACATTTATACAAAGATAGCTGCAATGGTTAGGTCAGATCCACTAAGTGCCAAGTCTCCAGCTGTTACAAAACTTCACCCTGTGGTCTAGAGTGTGAAGATGCAGGGTGTTATTGTGGTATCCATTGCATCATTTTATACTGTAGCATGTTTGGCTTAAGCAGGACTTTATACTGGTGTTAAAATGGTTATGAAACTTTCAACTCACCTGGAATAGTGCTTGGTGTTGGGGGTCACAAATAACACGTAATACTTCATGTAATCTTGGTGATTCAGGACATGCATTTGCAGATTAAATATGTCCTTGTGTTAAATATGTGCTTTTTAATTGTGTCTGAATTTGAAATTGGTTTTCAGCTTTCATGGTGGCTCTCCGTCCTTTTTTTAAATCCTTTTTTAAAATGCTTTTTTTCTTCTATTTTACCATAAAATAAATCTGTGAATTAGTGAATGATTTGTTACTGTTAATTAAATATTGTTAGGACACTAGATTGTTTCAGGTTTATTCAGAAGGCTTAAGAAGCCAAGCACTGGCAGTGACTGGAGAGTGGAAGGGAATGTTCTGGATTGGGAGCAGTGGAGAGCGAAGGGACATGTAAGAATTTCAGGAGGAGTCATGTTTTGAAAAGGATGTGGCTGTTGGGAGTCCAGAGGGCAAGAGATCACAGTAATAAATACAGGAGACATTGAGGGAACTGGCTGAAGGTTTTTACTTGTCAAATAGAATGTATTTGCCTTTAGAGGCACCAGGACAGAAACTCATCTCTTGTAAATTGGTATAATGCCATTTGAGTTAGTGGAATTACACTGACTTATACCACCTGATAGTGTGTCAGGTGGTATTACCAGAAGAGTGAGGCTGTGAGGAATGGTGGAACTGGGAGAGGTTAAAGGCCTGGGCAACAGGGAAGGTAGAAGTTTGTTCTGAAGGGTAGAGAGGCTGGGCAAGCAAAGGAAGATCACAAGGTCTGCTACAGATATATTGGGTTTGATTTGATGATGAGATGCCCAGCAAGGGATGTCAGCAAGGCAGGCTGAGAGATGGGCTTAGCTGGAGAGGAGAGTCAGTGACAGAAAGTACATTTCACATTGGCACAGTAGGAATTGGTGTCAGAGTGAATAAGATCATACCCAGGGTGTGGAGTTTGTTCAGAACAGACCAAGGCAACAGCAGGAGCTGGGGGAGAGGAAATGGAGGTACAGAACAATCGCTAGACAAGGATGAGGAGGGCCAGAAAACAACATCTCACAAAGCCAAGATTGGACAAATGTCTTTTTGTCTGAAAGGAGCAATAGCAGAACCATAAAATATTACTTAGGGTTAAGAATAGAAAGGGAATGACGACTTCTTTAAAGACGTGAGCCATGAATATACCGTACTAGTTAGTAAACTTTGAAAAGCTGAACCATAAATAAGCTACATCTTCACTGCTATGTCTAATTTTTCCCCTCCTCACTTCTGTTAGTGCAAAGTAGTCTCATGTAATGGTGCAGCAGACCTTAATGTCCTGGGGGTGGTCACAGCAGCGTCACTAATGGGCGCTGCGCTGTGGTGCTGCCGCAGCTGCGCTGTGCCGAGCTCTGCGCCAGCCTCTTCTGGGGTGACGTGGCCCTGTCAGCCCCAGCTTACCCTGGGGACCCCCAGCTGGGTGCTGTGCCTGCTGCAGCTGGGATCCCGGGGCAGGCTGCAGTCATGTTCTTGCTCAGGGAATTCAAAGATGTGCTGGGAAGTCACAGTGTTCTGATAAATGCGCTGGCATTGTAGCTGCAGTTGCTGCACCCCAGATATTAGACCCCAGGTCAGGGAGTGGTGCAGTGCTGAGCCACCTGTGGGGATAGGGAAGCAGGGGAGGCAGCAGATGGGTTTCTGTTGATCTGCCATGTGTGGCAAGAGCAGGGCTGGGTTGTGATGAAGAAGGTCTGAGAGAAACATTGCAGCTTCAGTTTGTGTTGTGGCTGAGCAGGAGATCTCACTCAAGACGTAGTAGCTTTGTGTAGGGAGGAAGAAAACACAGACTGAGGTAATTGAGGTAAAATGTGGGGGAAATGAGATTAAAATATAGGAAAAAAGGAAAAATGTAGAAATTAGGCATTTGTATTAGGATGATCACCCTTGTTCACGAGTCCGTGTTATTACTGGAGCAACTGCAAGCCATTCACAGTCCTGGGGCCCAGTGCAACAACTGGAACCAGCCTGACTGGAAATGGGACCGACTTAATTGTACCAAAACAAGAAAGAAAGGCCTTGAACAATCCAACACAAATTGTGGAAAGTTAAGTGTGTTGTAAAAATCCTTTATTTTTGCTAAGCCAGGGTACCATTTCTGATAGGTGAGGAAATCCTCATTCCCTGTTGGTGACTGATGATCTCCCAGACCTGCACCTCAGAAGTAGCCAGCCTGGTGGAAAAGTCAGTGTTTTTAGAAACAAAAACCATCTTGGCTTTCCAAGTAGAATGATTTCTTTGTTTCCTAGTTGTATGGAAAGCTGCCATTGCAGCAGTTTGAGAAAAAAGGCTGAGCATTTTGAAGCCAAAATGGTGAGAGATGACTCCTGGGTAAAGCAAGGAAAGATGTGGTGGGCTGAAGGCTTCAGATGTGAAGCCTTTCACCGTGGGTCACTCGTGAGTTTGCCCCATAAAGCCGCAGTTCCCCTGTTGCAGTGGCTGTCTGAGGTTGGCAATCCAAGGGTGTGCTCCTGCTCCAGCGCAGTTGCCAGGAGGAGGGAGAGGAGAAGGAGGACTGGTGTGTGCTCCTGCAGCGGCCTTGCTCTGGTTCCTAGAGGGCTGCCAAGGAGGCCATGTGCCCTCAGCTGTCACCCAGGCTGATCAGAGACTCTGGCTGTAGGATCAGGTTGTATGGTGGTTTGTGCATGTTCCATCGAAGGAATGGAGCAGATGAGAGGGCCCAGGCACAACTACGTAGCCCCCGAGCCCCTTTGTAAGAGTATAATTTTACAATGCTAGTGGTAAAGGCTTTTTTAACCAGAAAAGCAGTGTTATCTTTCCTCAAAGAACTGCACGGAACAGCCTTTGCTGTGTTGATGTTGAGCATAGTATTAGTCTTGAGCACTTGCCCTTTCTCCCTTTGGGGGTTATGTCCCAAGCCAGTGGACTCTGCCCATTCTCTGTATGGTCTGTGCTTGGTTTATTTGATCCAGGCTTCCTCCTGTCTTGCTTTTTTTGCTCTCTGCCCAAACAAGGATGCCCAATCATGGTATGATGTGGACAGTTCAGGAAATGCTTTGAAATCTGGAGCAGAATTTTTGGGTAGTAATTTTTATTCTGAGTTTGTTTTCAATCTTGATTCCTACTGTTAGCTGCTGCTAGTTCTATGGGGATACAAGCTGAGACCACAGAGCAGCAGGGATTCCAAGCACCCTGCTCTCTCAAGGATATAGCATGGAAAAACAATTTTCTTTCTGACCCCAAAAATCTTACAGTTGATATAAGGTATTTGGAGCAAAAATCGTTCCAGTATAGAAATCTCTATACCAATATAATTATTTGTCCTGCTTTCATATTTCACATACTTTATTTAAGCTCCTGTCACCCGCTAATAACTTAGGGACATTGGGGAAATTTGGAAAGTATGCACAGTATTATTGGCATTTCTCAAGCAGCTGCTACTGGCCTGCTTACATTCAGTGGATTTCTTACTGTCAAAAACACTTTTAGCACATGAATGAATGGGCAGGAAGCCACCTAAATATTGATTAATGTTGACAGAAACTTCCCTCCCACCTTTCAGTCATTCAAAACAATGATGATGGAGGCAGCTGAATTCAGCTCTTGGGCTATTGGAAAGAGGTGGTTTTATTTCAAAAATAGAGGTCTGATTTGATGGGGTCTCTTGAGTGCTAGTGCTGGGAATCATAGGACATTCTGAGTCAGAAGTGACCCACAAGGATCATTGGAGTCCAGCTTCTGACACTCCACAGAGTTAGCCCCAAGAGTCACACCATGTGCTTGTCCAAACATTTGGACTCTGTCATGCTTGGGGTTGTGACCACTTCCCTGGGGAGCTTGTTCCATTTCTCAACCACCTCTGTGTGAAGAACCTTCTGTAATATCCAACGTAAACCTCCCCTGACGTGACTTCAGGCTGTTCCCTCAGTCCTGTCACTGTAACCTCAGAGCAGAGATCGGTGCCTGCCCCTCCTCTTCCCCTCACAGGAAATTGTAACTCAGTTCTAACTGCATATGAGGATCTCCCCTCAGTCTCCTTCAGGCTGAACCCTCCAAATGACCTTAGCTACTCCTCCTACAGCTTCCCCTCAAGGCCCTTCACCATTTTCACGGCCCTCCTTTGGACACTCTCCAACAGCTTGATGGCTTTTTCATATTGTGGTGCCCAGAACTGCCCCCAGCACTCAAGGTGAGGCTGTCCCAGTGCAGAGCAGAGTGGGACAGTCCCCTCCCTGGCCTGGCTGGCAGTGCTGTGTCTGGTGCCCCTCAGGACACACCTGGCCCTCCTGGCTGCCAGGGCACTGCAGGTCATGCTCAGCTTGTCATCAACCAGGACCCCCCAGTCCCTTTTCACAGTGCTGCCCTCCAGCCTCTCATTCCCCAGTCTGTCCATTCACCCAGGGTTGCCCCATCCCAGGTGCAGGATCTGAGATGAATTGATTGTTTCCAAATGCAAAGGGCAAGAAGTTCAGCCTAGGTGGGACATCTGTAGGTGAGGAAGTGCCTTGTCTTTTACAAGTTTTGAAGTAAGCAGCGTTACACTTTGGAAAATCGTCTGTTCTGGTGCCAGTTTGGGCATGAACACTGGCAAAAGTTGAAGCCTGTCCCTTTTCATGCCAAAATCTATTGATTGTGATAGTCCTAGCTGATTTCAGTGAAGATTTTGCCTCAGCAAATAGCTTGGCACTTGATCATGTAAATAGCTTATATTTCAATTCCACCTTTGTGTATTTGGGGTAAGCTTCCTAGGCTGCAGTGGCAGTGGTTTTATGGATGCAGAATTTGATGCTCCATTGCCGTTGTCGATATAGTGATGGTGATAATGCTTATCGCTACCTTGTATCCCAGTGGTAGGTAAAGTGTTAGTATTTGGCTGTTCTTCAGACATTTTTGCTCTGTCAAGTGATCTTCCATTGATACCAAATGTGATTTATGTGGCTGTTCCCATTCTGGCAGTGTGAGTGATGCACATATGGCTCTTTGGAGCCAGTGGATGAGAAGATCTCGTAATACACAGGTGTGCTGCAGCATAGATTTTTGTTGTTGTAACTGTGATATCTTCATTTTGTTCTGAACAGCACACAATCCATTACTTGCTTGTGCAAAGTTCAACATTTTACTGGCCAATGAAGTGAGGAGCAGAGGGCCAGACTCGGGCCCCTGGGAACATTGAGTTCATCTTTATTGACTTGCAGTCTCTTAAGCCCATGGACTGATCTCAAGACTTGTGACACTACAGGAGCAAGTGAAGATGGGCTGTTCAACACACTTGTCTTGTGGTGAGGAGCTCTGTTGTGTAATGACTGAACCCAGGTAGCAGCCTCTCCCCAAGTTACTGTCATCGGGTTTCTATCTTGGCCACCATGTTATACAGAACTGCAAGAACACAGTTGTCTTTATATTTGGTTGGCTAAACCTTTTAAGGAGGAAACAGACAGACAGATGTGGACAGCAGGATCAAGGAAGACTTTTTTTTAATAGCTAGTAAAGCTAACTCCCCTAAAATGCCTAAGTATTAGTCTAAAGAACTACTTTGTCTACGAACTTCAGAAGAAGGAAATATGGTTAAATTATAGAAATACATATAAGGAGTTTATTACAATATGTTAATTACCACTGCCTTTAGTTATTCATTATTAATAAAGATGATTTCCTTCAAGGTAATGAAATGTACATGTTCATGTATCTTTGTCAGTCAGAAGCACAAGAAGATATTCCTGTTCTGCTGCTATCTTGTGGTATAAAATAATGCAACTCAATTGAAGTCAGAGGTAGATAGCTGGGGAGAAGACAGCTTCCTTTTTTGCTAGAGAGATTTAATACAACATTGTTTTATTTCTGCACATTAAAGTTAATAACACAGCAAGTGTATTTTGAAGTTAAGTCTTTCTAGGATCTCTGTATGTTAAATATCTGCGAACAAACTTTATAGTTGCTCCATAGGCCCTCACGATATATCATTTTGAGCTGCCTTCTATCTATTACATTTTATCTGCCTGCAAAATCCATTTCTAATTCTGGCCATATCTCCTTTGTGATCGCTTGCCAGAAATCTATTCCCAGGATTCTCCTTATTTTAGTGAAATATCTCTGCTTCAGCACCTTTCCCAAGGTGGCTGATCTAATCAGGGCACTATCAGTTATCATTTCTCATTTCCTTTGCTAGCTCTGTCAAATGCAGTGCACAGCCTAACAGAGTGACATTCAAATACTCTCAGTGACCAAGGCTATTTCCCTTTCCTTTACACTGCAAAACTTGGTTTGTATGTGGTTTCTTAAGCATATGCCCTTTGCTCTCTGCATGTGACTTATAAACTCTTCCCAGAGTGCATTTTATGTTAAGCAGATGAAATAGCTGCCTCTTTATTCATCACAGTTAAATTCCATTGATGATGACCATCTGGATTTAAAATCCCATATCTGCAGCTTTGTCTTTCCAGGTAGTGAAGAGCAGTGTTTCATTCCTGCCGGCTGTGTAAGAGTCCTGCTTTGCCATCAGAGAAATGAAATTTTTTACCTCTGTGTTGCAGAAATTTGTTATCTCCCTGTTGCTAGCCTCTGTTCTTGTCTTTTTCCATATACATATTTCTCTTTTAAACAGAAGTTTGACTGTAAGCAAAGGTCAGCATACACCAAACAGGGTGCTTGTGTTTCTCAAATAAAGAGTCACCGGTGGAGTTGGATCCTCTGCTAAGGTTAAATGTGGTTTCTATAGACACAGGTCCAGCAATAGCATCTGATTTTGACCTCATATATTTTTTTTACCTTGGGTGACAAACCACTTAGTGTTATCTCAGATTGCTATCACAGACTAATGCTTGTTTTAATAAGTGTATGGCTGACTATTGCATGTGCTCTGGAAGATGGGAGTTATCCATGTGCGTCCTCACAGCCCTTCCTTCTTTGCACCGTTTAACACTTGCTGTCACAAGCCCTGCTTTGCTGCAGACTCATTTCTCCAATGGTTTTTGTCAGGGCTGGAGCCTAAATCCTGCTTCTCAGGAGAAGAACAAGGAGCAGGCATTCACCAGGCTGGCTGGGAGTGGGAAGGGAACTCTCCATGCATCTGTCCTGTCTGCAAAACACCGTGCAGTGCAACACTTACATGATGCTGGGAGCTTACTGTGAGCTCAGCTCTTGATTTCTTTTGAAATTCATAGAACCAGGTTTTTTGGGCCTTTTTTCCCCACACTGTGTGAATGAAACAAACCTGTCTAGCAGTCTGCAGCACACCAACACATGTATTTCCCCTGCAGCCTGTTGCAGGCTATAGAAATTAAATTTATTAGTTTCAGACAAGGCAGAGGAAAAATTAGGAAAATGGGTTTTAAGCTGACAAAAAGAAACAGCGTAATTAGTTATTTATGGCCCAAGATATAGCATCAACCAGGTACTCTGTATTCCAGCTCTTTGGCACATCTTTTGATGAACCATATCCCAGATTGGTGAGCTTCTGGGATAGGGTATTTGCAGTCCCTCCAGGCTGTCCCTTGGACACTGTCCCTCTGGTTGTGGAGCTGCAGGCTGGGGAGCATCTGCCCTTGCAGAGGATGGCAGAGCAAGCTTCTGGGTGTCCTTGAATGGTAATTTCCAGTGTGGCTAAATAACAAGGATGGTGTCTAATGGCTTAAAAAACTGCTCATAGCGGCATTTTTGCTAGCTATTTCTTCACTGTAGGAAGGTAGAGAAATCTGTGTTAAAATAATAATTAAATGCTGACAGTACTAAATTTCTACTCAGCGTGAGTTGGCAGCAGTTGCAAACCAAAACATTAGGTCATTAAAGAAGAAAGAAAAACCTGATTAAATACCTCTGAATGTTTTTCTGATTAGGTATTCTTAAACAGAACATGTGGCTGTAAGAGAAGGGTGTACTTGACAGCAGCAATTGCTTTTGAGGGGAAAGGTAAAAAATACTCCAGTTTTAATGTGTATATATGTGTATTTCAAAGGATTTCTTGCTGATCTTAGCTATGAGCCACCACAAAATCTCCCTGCCAGGAAATACGTGAAATCGCTTCAATGTTATGTTTCTGGAAAGAACAGTTAACAGTGACTAATGTGCTCAGGGTTTTGTTTTGGTCTCTCTTTCCTCTTCTCAGGCTAGGCAGAGTTGATTTCGCACTTGAGAGTCCAACAGCCATGGTGGACCTTGCCATAGCACTGGTAGTATTGAAGCACTGTGAGGCTCAGGGCTGGCTGCAGTGTGCATCCTGCAGACACAGAGAGAAGAGTTTTTGCCCCAAGGAGCTTGCTGCCTTGGGGTGGTATGTGAAATCAGGTTGAGGATTCAGAGGGGAGAAAGAGTGATATTGGGTACAGAAACCCTCCTTTACTTCATGACCACCTCGTGGCCAAAGGTCCACTGTTCTTGGAGGTGAGCTGAAGGTTTTTTTTTGGCAAAAAAGCAGTTTTATTTAAAGCACTGTTAGCTGAGGAGACTTGTTAAAAAATGCATTTATAGGCTGTCACTTTTTACCTCCTGTTTCTTCCTTTGATGTATTCTATTATATGTTTGCTCCAGTGTACTTTGTAGTGATGTTTTAGGGGCTGATACCTACAGCAGATGTGTGGCACTCCTTTCAGGTCCTCTTTACGGACTGTTGATGGAGATAGCAAGGAGGGGAGGAATCAGAGTTGCTGGGGAGCTTTGGTCACTGTAGCAGAGTTGTGGCTGCTGGCCCTGTGGGAAGCCTTGGAGCTTGAGAGGAGTCAGTGGGATGCTGAACATCCCCTCTCCAGGTTCCAGGAGAGTCTCTGAAAGCTGTATGACCTCTGTGGCCAAAACACACTTCCTGAGCATATGCTGTGTGTGAAGGGTGTTCTGGCTCCCATCAGAGCAGCTCATGTCTGGTGTGTGTATTAAGGTGCCAGCCCTGTGAGACCCCACAGGGCCATCCTTCCCTCTCCCTGCCTTCTGGCCTTTCTTTGCATACTTCTATTTGAGAAACTGAGGAACACGGCATAAAAAAGAGCATTCACAGATCATTTCAAACTGTTCTGTTGTTCAAGGATTTAGCATAAGGTAATGCAGCTTTTTACTGTATTATTATACTCTTGCCTGCATCCAGAATATGCAAATGAACATGGTCTCACAAACATAATTTCTGCTACCTCCAGGAGGTAGGGCAAAGGTTCTTCTGAAGGAGTTTGAGGAAGGCTCAGCATCTTGTGCTTAAAACTTTACTCAGCACTTCTACTGGACTCTGTTAAGGTCAACTGGCATAGTCATTTTTCCCTGGGGAGCTCTATAAGTTGCACTATTCTTTTTTTTCTTCACTATCAATTCCAGAAAACAATTTCTCAGGAAGAGTGGTTCTAGTTTAATCTCCAGATTATCTGTGGTTTATTTTTCCTCCTAGATAAAGGGGCTAAGTAATCTGACTGTAATTAAGGCAGAGCCCTGGTCTCTGTATGGGCTTATGTGTGTCCAGATTTGAGAACTACTACTTTTTGTTGCAGTGTTGCAGCTGTAAGGCCTGAGCACATCAATTATTTGGAGGTGAGCATAGGTGTTGCAGTAAGCCTGGCCTCTGCTCAGGAGTCAGATCCTGAGCCCCCTGGAAATACCCTGGATTTGAAAAGCAGAGCAAAGGGCTTATTTCTGTAAATGTTAGAGCAGTGATTTTTTTGCAGTTGAATGCAGTGACCAAGAACAATGGAAGATTTTGGCTGTATTTCTCTCCTGTATGAAAATGTGCCAAGCAAAGACCTGGGTTTGTCTGCCTCCATCGCAGCCCTGGTGGGAGCAGAGTGACCTGCTCTCCTGTCTGCTGCCTTTGCTGCCCTGAAGTTCCTGCCTCAGTCTCTGCACAGTATCTGTCCACAGTAATTCCCCCTGTGTGAGAATTCTTTCTCGTGACAATCGGCCACCAATGGACCTTAGTGACAGAAAGTGGCTCTGACAACTTGGCCCTCGTATCTCCACGTTCACGGGTCTTTGTAGTACTAGCACTGGGTTGAGACAAACTATTTCTCTACTGACATTAATGTACTTGACCCTGTAGAGTGCAAGGTAACCAAGAGTTACAGGCCATTAATCTCCAATTGCTCTTGTCAAGTATTACATTAATTAATCTGAGGCCAAACAGTGGTTTAGTTGTCATCATGAACCATGATAAGATTTTCTATCTCCTGGTTAGTGCTGAGTTAGTATCTAGTTAGCAGCTTTTGCAATCCTGTATACAGATACCCTCACTAGTTGCTGCACCAAAGCTAAAGCCCAGCATTGGTTCTTCTGCTAAATGTGCCTTCAGAAGCAGCTCCTTTTCCTGTGCTTGGCTGGCTCAGGGAAGCTGATGCACAGGTGCCTGTGGACAGGGGCTGCCTGCTTTTAGTTCTACACGGTGCGTCAGTCTGAGACACCCAAGAGGCAGCTCCCAGATGGGCTGCTTTTTCACCCTGTGACCTCTTAAGGCACAGCTGGAAGGCAGGTGGGTTGTGTCCTTTCTATACACATTTCTGTACACATTTTATTGCTTCACTTAGAGGAGGAGCACTCCAGGCACTCTGCAGTAGAAATTCCCCTTATTCTTGGACACTGCCAAGGGTTACTCGTCAGAACAATAATTGCTAAAAAATAAGGATGCTGAGCAGCAAGACTTGTGAAGTGCTTTGATAAGCCAGGCTGTGATGATTGTGTGTAGAGGGGTGTCCTTTTGTTGCATGAATGGCTATAAAAGGCTTCAATAGCCTTTTTCTGGCAAACTGCTGGTGCGCGTAGTCGGGAGTTCATCTGAACGAGTTTTGCAAGCTCAGTGCCACTATACCCATACTGATCTGCAGCTGCTACTGAGGTGAAAACTGTTTATGTTTTAATGTATTAAGTTCTTCCTGCACCCTTCTGTATAGGAGTCTTGTTTTGAAAGTATAAGGAAAACAGGAAGGAAGAATGTGGAGATGTTTTAACATAGCAAAAAGCATTTTCTTCCTACACAGTGCCATTTTGGAGAGGGAACAGCTTCTCCTACAGTTCTGTTTTGGTCTAGGTCTCTCTCTTCAGAGATTTTAAACATATGCTTATATCAGTTCCTCAGCTGGTGTGTATCTGTTGACATAGTGTATATACTGACATAAAGCATGGTCTGCATTTACACCTGATGTGTTTGCCATGCATTTTCAAACTTAGCAGAGTCCTCAGGTTTTAAACATAGTCCTTTAACAAAGCTGTAGCATGAGGGCTTTGGGATTTTTTTGTTTTTCTGAGAAGAACATTGGCATTATTCTCAATAGTAAAGGAAAAAGATTGGGAAGTTGCTTTTTATCCTGATATCTCTAGAATTTTTTTGGGTTTCACAAAGCAATTGCCCTTATGCAGCAGATGGGGATCATAATGCTTCAGGTGGAACAGGCTGTGATACACCTGGAGCAAAATCCAGATGTGCTGGGTGTTTGTGAAGAGCTGTCGCTGCAGGACATGTCCTTCCCTCGGGAAGCTGCTTGCAGCTGGAGGCAGGTCCGTGCTGCTGGGGCACACAACATGCTCTGCTTTTGCAGCTAGTGCTGCCTCAGCTCTGGGTCAAAGCAGGGACTTCCAGAAGACCATGAGTAAAGCTGGAGCACAAGCCCATTGAAAATCCATGTGTGTCCAGGTAAGTGGCTGCAATCACTCTACTCAGAAGAAATGGAAAGGAGAACATTTGTGAAATGTTGGGACTGCTGTGCCTGGCCAGGGGAGGTTTCACATTCAGGTTTTGTCTGTGGATTTTTATCTAGCTGAAGTAGCATTTCAGGAGATAGGGTAGCAACTTTAACCTCTATTCAGGCCATCTGTAAAGAAGATGGTAATTATCAGAGACTGGGACAAAATCCTGGTCCTAATGAAGGATGTCAGTGACTTGAAGATGCTGAGATCATCTGTGGTAGGTTGGCCTCATCAGCTCTGTTAGATAATCTGTAAAACACTGTCAGGCCACAGGAATGCAATTCTCTAATTTTTGTTCTCTTGATTGCTCCTATTGCTTTGGTTTTGTTTCTTGTTTTCTCCCAAATCTAAGCATTTATATATTTTTATTCTATGTTCCATGCGTGCATTCTTTTACCAGTGAAAGAAAGAAGATGATTATGCTCAGATTCCAGTCTTTAGAAAACAAGAGCATCAGTTTGATTCTGTTTTATTTTTGATCAGATTATAAGGGGTAAAGTTTACCTTGTCTGAAGATAAAGAGTACTATTATACTTTAAGTTTACCTAGTGCAAAGTGATTTGGAAATAAGCTTGTTTTTTTTCCTATAAAATTTAAAGGCATTAAATAAGCTGAAGTGATTTTGGATGTAGTATTTGGTACTCCTTTTTTCCCTTCAGTTCTTCAAATTTGTGCTACAGAAGGGCAGGTGTTTGAAACTGTTTAGTGGAAATAAGTAATGCCTAAACTGTGTTGTTTGAGTGTAAGACTTCAAGCTAGTTCAGCTGTTAGTAGGACCACTCTTAAGTAAGTCCTTTAGTGTGATGTACGTGACTTCCTGACATAAATACCATGAAGTTTCTATTTTATGTAGTTTGATTTAGTTACAAAATTCTCACTCGTTCATCTGCTCTGTCTGCTGTGATTTCTTTGTGTATTGTGAGATCAACATCTGCCACAGTTTTTGGGGGCAGCTTGCTCCTCAAGGCTTGCCCTCATGCAGCTGTTGTTCCTAGTCACAGGATAAGACAATCACAAAATATTCCCATCCCATGGATACATCCTCTGCTTCTCCAGCTTGGAGACTGCAGTCAAACAAGGTGATTTTGCCTGCCTGGGTCCATCAGAGTCAATGCATTTTGGTTGCAGCAGTTGTGGTGACAAGAGTAAGACTTCAGGTTCTGTCAAATCTGACAGGGAGTTGCCTGCTTGCATTTTGTTTGGCAATTCATTGTAAAACCACAGGTACAAGAGGATGTTCCTTCTCCTTTTTTGTTTTTTATTGGCCTTTTCTATGCTACTTAGGGAGAACTTGTAAGAGTGTTCTCCTGTCTGTGGCTCATATCTGTTACCGTGCTGTAGAGAGACATCCTCTCTTCTACCAAATTATGGAAGATTTCCAGTTAATTGTGTGGAAATTGGGGAGGGGACAGTATTTTTTCTTAGAGTTTTCTTGTTACTCTCTCACATAAGTTGTTCATTGTTTTAAGTTTGCTGTTCATGCTTGAAGATTTTTAAGAGGAGGATTGATACTTCAAACTCTTGAAGAACAAAATTGGGCAAAGTGGAAATGGCTTTGATTGCCAATTTGGACTGATGCTGTGCTCTTTTCACTGCACCACAGATGAAAGCCTATGTTTATTCCTAAAAAAAATCTGATGCACAGCTCAGTTCAGTTATTTACTTGGAAGAAAAAAAGTTTCCTTAGACATGAGAAGGCTGTTTAAAAATCTGTGTTGGACATTTTAATTGCAGTGAATGATGAATCCTTTGAAGTTTTATTACCTATTATATACTTGATTCAAAAGTTGCCTTTTGCAATAGCTTAAGGTTTTTTATTTGCCTGAGATTATTAACATTTCTGTTTCAAGCTTTCAAAGAGAAACTTTCTGAGCACGATTATGAACATTAGGTTAATGCATAATCCCTACTCAAAGGTTCTCCTAGATTTCCATGTGCTTGTTTAGAGGCCATTCAAAGGTGCTTAGCTTTAATTGCCATTATGTGAGCACACAGAAATAAGGACCCAAGAGTCTTATCAATTATTCTGTTCACAAATTTGTTTTTAGATTGTCTCAATGCTGTTCCAAGTTAAATTTGCATTGAAGTTACTGGGACTTTTAAAGTTATTTATCCCATTGCGCTGGAGATTCTATTGTCTCCTTATTTAAATGCTCAGTGGTTATACCTTTCTTGAACTTCATGTAATTGCTGAGGATTTATTTTTTGTGACATTGTTTTTGGAGGTATTTTACCTGCATGCAAACTTTTAGCTGCTGACATAGAAATAATGCAAGCCTGTTTAGAAGTGGCACAAGTGTTCGAGTTTTTGTGGCTTTCAGTGAGCCGCAAGATCTTAAATATATGTGTGAAAAAGGAAGAAGAAACCTTGTCTTTTAACAGCCTTCTCAAATATTACTTGAAGGACTATAAATGAGAAATGAAACTGAAAGGTAGCTGGACCTATATCTTCCACCATCCAGGAGAAGCCTTTTCTGTAGTCACAGCTCCTACTTCCGTGTCTTGTGTAAAGATCTGTGAGGTTCACAGGGGATTTCAGAGTGAGTTATTGTCAAGTAAAAAACTGGAAATGCAGAAAAGAACTGGTATGTGGGGAAGTCTCTTTGGTGCAGCCTGCCCAATACCAGAAGGTCACAATAAGGCTGAGAGGAAAAAAAAAAAAAAATCAACTATTCATTACACTGCAAAACTGAGTAGAAAATATATTTTTATGTGCTTATACTGTAAAATCGAGAATAGGCTTGTAGGAATCTTACAGAAATACCCATGCAATGTGCTACCCTAATGATGAACAGCTTTGTAGCACTGAAGATACTAACACCAGTGTTAGTAGCAGTAAAACAGAAGAGGCTGAATTCTGCTACATCAGAAGATTTCAAGCCATCCCTGACCATGCTTGTCCCGCCCCCGTGCATCACTGAGCATGGGCACCCCAGAGGTTGGCTCTGTGGGTCTGTGATCTCTGAGCTATCCATTTTCTCATATGTATATTGAAACCAATAGCATGGGCTGGCGGGGAGTACAGAAATGGTGTTTTGAGCCCTGTCTCAGCCAGGTGTTAGGAGCACAAGAAATGCCCCAGTTAATTGGAATTAGTTGAGCTCAGGACCCTGCTGTCAGGCAGGCAGTGGGAGATGCCACCCAGCAGCCTCCATCCCTGTCCCACTGGTGGGTGTTCATGTCCCCTCAGCACAGTCCCAGCAGTGCTGTCCCTGCTGCTGCCTGGGGGAGCTTGCACTGCAAGTGATGCTGACCTGGGAGAAATAAATAATGCAGGGTGTGGAGGGGTATCTTCATCAGCTTGCTTCACTGGCCTTGCAGGTCTGAGTTTCTTGTCCTTAAAGCTACCATGTTGTGCTGAGCTCTTTATTTGTAGCTGCCCAAAGCCTTGTATGTCACTGTATCCTTGGCATGGCATTCACCCAATGGCATGGCCTGACACCTTAACCTCTGATTCTCATTCAGCTCGGCAGTTGTTTTCCATTTTACCTTTTCATATTTTTTAAAAAAGAATGTTAATAAACTAAGAGGTTGCTAAAACATTTTATGTTTTGTCTTTTTATCATTAATATTTTTTGTTTAGTTAAAAGTCTCCTTTTTCTGACAAAATACCCTGTGTGTGTTTGGTGAAAATAAGTTGGTCAATTTTTCAGTAAAAAAATTCTGTTAGAATAAAGCTTCTCATTTGCAAAAAATACTGATGTTATGATTTTTTGGATCTCAAGCCCAGTACACGTTTCCAGATTATCATGGAAAGCAGTGTCCCCCAAATTTTCTCCAGGAAAAGCAAGTGCAGTTTGTCATGAATCCCAGCTAATTTATTCCCTGTTCCATAAATGTTATCCCCTACCAGTCCAAAGGCTGTCATTACGCTGCTGTCATTAACCATCTGTTTAGCATGTAAAACTCCTCGGGGCAGGGATCACATCTTTGCTTTGTACTGTGTAAAGCTGAGCCTGTGGCTAACACTTGAGAAACAATTAATGATAATGCAGCTCAGTAGGATACTGGGATACCAAGCTAATAAGAGTGGTATAAATGCCTGGCTGGATGGGATTAGAGGGAACTTCTTCGTCCCAGTGGTGTGTCTCCAGCAGGTGAAAGGAAATAATCTTAAAACATCATATGACAAGGAGCAGTGAAAAAATAAACAGCATTCTTGAAGGATGTAAAAGAGAAAAGAATGCAAGAAAATCACAGTTTGGGCATGTGATACGCTTTATTTATTATTATTTTAATGAAATTTTTACTAAATAAATATATTTTTCTCTACCATAAAATGAGGGATCACTTTAGAACATTGGTATCATTAGTGCTTGCGTTGTCCTTTGCATGGTCTTCTGCATGCACTATAAGTTGATGCTTTATTGTTTTTCCTTTGTATCTTAATGAACCCTGTGTGCCGGGGAGAGAGAGAGAGAGAGAAGCGCAGTAGATTTTCATCTTATGTTAATCCATCAAAATCAAGTTAGTTGCGGGAGAGAGATGGAGGAGGTGCGTGTGTGTGCAGACGTCAGCGCCCAGCCCCAAGCTTGCCAGTTGCCCAGCAACCTTCCCGGAGGAAGATGGATGGTCCTGCCACCCGCGTCCACGGAGCCGCCGCGCACGCGGGGACGGGCTCAGCTGCTGGGGGCACGCTGGCTCTCCTGACGGGGCTGCAGAAAATGCATTTCATGCCATCTTCGTTACAACCATTAATTCGGCTGACTGCGTCGTGTTGGTTTGGGAGCAGGTGCTGTGAGCTCGTTCATGGTGATGGTGTTGCTCTTCCCCTCCACCAGGCTCTTAAAGCCATACTGCCAGCAGAATCTCGGCCTCCTTTCCAGAAAGGCCCTTAAAAAAACCATGGGCTATAGGAGCTCAGCAAATGCTGTCTGTGTCACTGACCTCTCTCTCTTTGGTAGTCTCTTTTGTTCCTCAGTTGGTCTCAGCTGGCATGGCCAGGTCTGACCTCCACATTGGCTGTGCTTCCCTGTCCTGTGGCTGACCAGCGTTGGGACACTTGGCCACACACACAGTGGACCAGGCACTGTTGGGCTGCAGCCTAAGAAGCTTTTGGAGGAATCAGTGGTCTCTTTCTGTTGAATGTTGTGCAAAGCCAACATTTTAATGCCAAATATGACTTGATGGTGTCTCCTCAATTTTATGGAATATTTAATTATTACAGCATGCATTTTTTCACTGTTTGGATTCCTTTAAAAGATGTGTCAATCTTGTTCTGAAGGGTGAATTTAAAATCCTTGTACATTTACAATGGTTGATCTAAATCCTGCTGGAAACCTCACACAAAATCCTACCTATGTAATCGTGGGGTATCTTTCACGGTCTGCCTCTGGTGCCTTTATTTATGTTGACAAGCTTTTTACTTAGGGTTTGATTCAGGAAAGCAGTTACAAATGTACTTAACTTTAAATCTTTCTATAGATCTGTTGAAACTAATGAACTTCTTGACTGGTTGAAACTTGAGTGTGTGCTCTGCTGGATCTGGACATGTGTGAGTGATACTGAGAAAGCAGAACCTGGGAGCTCGAGGAAGGCAAAAAGGGCAGTGCTGGCGTTGGTGCTATTACATCAGGCTCTTTGACCACTGCAAATTCGGGTGTAGAAACATAAAAGATGTATCAGGGAAAGCACCAATTCTCCTAAAGCAAGAACATTTTACAGCACCTTAAACTGAGAAAAATCTGGCCCAAGCCAAGAAGCATTGCTCTGCTTCATCTGCATTGCCCCCTCCATCCCCCCTGCAGCTGTTCGTGGGCATGCAGCTGCTGTGGAGCTGTGTCTGGCACCAGTGTCCTGGGGTGACTGGGTCCGTGTGCCCCTGACCTTAGGGGAGCAGGGACTCCCTCAGAGGTGGTGTTTGTTTGGCCAGGCAGGGAAAACTCGCAGCAGCACTGAGCTGTGTGTGGGAGGGCAATGTGGCTCTTGCTTACTCTGGGCTTTTATATGTGGCAGTTATGTGTCATTTCAAATACACTTTCTGGTGGCAAGCTATTTATCAACTGGCTATTGAACTTGTTATTTCCTAAAGCATATAGTGTGTGCCTCTTGATTGAAAAGCTGCTGTTCTGTCTCTCTGTTCTTCCACCTTGCAAGGATTCTTTCTTATTCATTTTCTTAAAGTCCTTCATCTCTAGATTGATAACTTCCATCACCGGGATGGTGGAGCTTTGTTTAAGGACAGCTGTTTGTTTTGTCTGTGCTGTTTCTAAAATGGCTGTTTACAAGGTGGCAGAGGAAAGTACCTGGAAGTAGGGCATTGGATAGCTGAAGTTCAAAAGAAGGAATGTTTCCTGAATGCTGGTGTGCTTATTTGTTGGAAAATAAATAGGGAGTATGAAAAACTATATCATGTTTACCAGACAGGAGTCTGGATAACAGCAAGATGCTATATATTAAGATTTTAATTGAGTGATTCATGGGTTGTTCGGGAGAAACATTTCTTGCAGTTGAAAGTGTGATCGGGGAACAAGTGCTTCATGTCTCAGTCTCAGCACAACTCTTGTCATATTCATTCCTAATTATGAGATTTGTGTTTTGTCATCTCCTTAGCCAAATTCAGCAGGTGTGGGTCCCACTCCTTTTTGGCAGGTAATAGTTTGCTGCTTGTGGGTTCCCATTTCAGAACAGGTCAAAGAAAGACTTACCTTCTCATGGTTAGATCAACTTTCTTTTTCTGCCTTTACTGAGCAGTAAAATGGGAATGTGCTGTAAGCTGCATACTGAGAGGAATGGCAGCTGGGATCTGGGCAGGGAAGTATGCTCACCCTTACCAGTGCTAGTCCTAAAGAGTACAGTGAAACCTCCTGGTGAACCTGGTTGTGACCTGCCTTTACTCCATGCTCTATAAATGCAAAACAAAAAGGACAGTTTCCAATCTTTAATGAATTTATATTATAAGAGACTACCTTGTAGTAGGTGCAGGTAAACTGTCAGCTTTGAGCCTTTATTACAGATGTTGGAAGTGTTCCAGCCCAGCTGTCTGTCCTGTGCAGTGGGACTCACCTGGCTGGTGGCTGTGGGAGCACACAGCTCTGCAGGCAGGCAGCACCCCTTCACCTTCCCCAGAAAGAAATGAGCACACAGGGTACAGACCGGCTCAGCCAAAGGTATGCTTCTAATGACTGCCTCTAGGAATGCTGCTCTGCCTCTCTCCTGGAGCCCAGGTGACCAGCAGTGACAGGCAGAGGTCAGCACTTTGCATCCTCTTGGATTATGTGATGCAGATCACAGGTGTAATGCCAAGACAGTGTCACCGTGTCATTTTACTTAGCTAGGATATGTTCAGAGCTTGATTATGCTCGATGCTGGGTATTTCTGTTGTCCCTTAGGATGGAAAGGAATTGAGAGCACCCAGTACAATCCATGATGTCCTAGAGAAGTGTGGAAGGGTAGGAAAGTGAGGTAGCTGTTCACAAAGAGCCACTAAAGCAGCAACAAGAATATCTTCTTTTTTTTGAGACCATTTAATCTTTTTGAATGAGTAATACAATATTTATAATATTATAGTATCTCTAATAACTTGCTTAAAAATTAAAAATAGTTAATGGTTGAAGTGGAATAAGCGTGGTTAATGCTTCTTACTGATCTACTGCTATACTTCCTGCTAGAACAATTCCATTAAAATGCGTAATTTTCTCCCATTTTAACAACACTGACTGGAGCAAACACACTGACTCTGTATTGCCTTGGATGGTATTTATAAAGCTCCCTCTCTGGTGTGTGTCCCAGCTATCTGGAGCACCACATCCTTATGTCAGATGAATTATCCTTTAGCAGAGGAGGGCTTTTCTGCAAAATGCTTTGACCTGTAAGGTCCCTTTTGAAGATGCAATAGTAGGATCTGTTGTAGTAGGTGAATTTTGTGCATTATCTTATGTCTTACTAGATAAGATTCCCTTAATTCCGGTGAGGTTAGCCCCAGACTCAGTCCTGCTCTCAGGGAAGTGCTGTTTCCTGCACTGCCTTCCCAACTCAGTAGAAAGCTCTACTGTGCTTGAAGACTCAAACTGCTGATCAGAATCTCTGGTTTGGCACTGCTGGAGTTATTGTAGACAGCTTGGACCTGTTGTGTGTGAAGTTGGTGACTTGAAGGCACAGGTCTGGATTTGATACAGTTGGGTGGTACAAAGCTTACAGGACAGCTGACTCTTGCTGAAGACGTGCACCTCTGTAGCACTGAAGGCCAGGTAGATTGCATGGCTGTTGCTAAATGAGAGGTGATAAAACACAAAACGTTGCAGCAAGGTCACCATCTATTAGAATAGGGTGGAGATTCCTACTCAAAGTTGATTGCAATATTTTCTTTCTCAGAAAGAGTTCAAAAGGATTTCTCTGGGATAGTTTAATGTAAGCCTGGCTGCAGACTGGGTTGGCTGACAGGGAAGGGTTGGGAGCAAGGCACAGCATTCCTCAAAATGAAGGGACTTCCTCAGTGTGAGCAGACTCCTTGGAGCACTGTCCATTTTCCACCGAGCTCATCTCAGTCTTTGTCTGGTCAGTCTCTGTCCATGGTCTGACCCTGCTGTGTGTGGGGAAGTCCAGGCAGAGCTACCTACATGTTGTGTCACAGCACCCACAGTTCAGTCTGTGAAATACAATGAGGTGAGGCAGTGCTTAAATGTTTTCTGGTGGTCAAAACTTATGGTCAGAAATTCTAAAAGAAGTTGATACAGAAGATCTCTGGTCTGTTTCTGTTCACTTCTTAAGCCTCTTGGAAACTCACAATGAGCAAACCTGTGCAAGAGGAAGATCCTGGGTAACCGCCAGCAGCTTAGCCTGACATCAATCCCAGGCAAAAGAATAGAACTGAGAGAAGATTTAGAGAATTAAAGGTAGGGAATATAATTAATGCCATTCAACATTCTTTTTTGGAGAATATGTCTTGTCAAACAAACCTGATTTATCAGATAAGATTGCAAGTTTGGGGGATAAGATAACTGTGTAGATATAATATACTTTAACTTCTGTAAGGCGTTTGATTTTATTCCACATGACATTATTATTAAAATATTAGTACTATATACTTTTACTGAAGCATATCTTAAATGTATTAAGAACAAGGTAACTGACAGAGCTCAAAAAGTAGTTGTCAATAGGGAATCTTTACTGAATGTGAACATTTTTTAATGTAACTCTGCAGGGATCAGTCAGAACCCTCATGCTATTCATCATTTTTGGCAGTGATATGGAAGTAAATATAAAATTATTTCTGATAAAATTTCTGGGTGACACAAAGATTGATGAAGTGAGAACGAGGGCAGTAGGATACAGTGCTCTTGGTTAATTGTCCCTACTGAAACAAAATTCAAAAATTCCTTTAAATCTAATTAAATAAGAAAGTTTTTGTGCATCTGGAGAGGAATGTAGCACAGAGCTGCTGCCTAGGCTGGAAAGCAGAAGGTTTGTGAGAAACTCTTCCATTTCTCAAGAGAAATGGGGCTTTCCTAAGGAAGAGGCAATTTGCCTGCAGGATCCCATGGCCTCCATCTGACAGTGGTGATGGTCCATGGCTTGGCAGAGCTGCAGTTAGAGGAGCCTCACTGAGGAGGCTGCTGACAGGAAATGGCTCTTCACCCTTAGTGCTGTGAAAGGCCTAAGAGAAGTGTGGATTGGACACTGATTAAATTTCTATCTTTGGTTGTGTATCTGTGAGGTCTCCAGTACGTTTTCTTATTAACCTTTGTATGTTGGAGGTTTTTTGAAGGTGCCCTGCATTTGTATCACAGGAACCAGATTTGGTGGCAGAGTTTAGCCTGAATATAGAGCAGGGTCCATACTAGTGAGACTGGCTTGCAATTCTCTGTTAGCACCTCCAGATATAAAGTAGGCTACAGCAGCAAAGGGCATACAGCACTCAAATGAGAACACAGAGGTGTCACATACCCATATCATGGCTATATTACTTTAGAGGCTCTTCTTGACGGTGATGACTTCAGTTTTTTTCAGATTCTGTGCTGCTTTAGTGTGTAGTTCTGGGTTTTATAATAAGTGCTACTAAGCTCTCTTCACAGAGTAGGTAGACAAAACAATTCCTTTTCTAGTTTGGTACCAAGGACAACAGATACAACTTTCAGGCCCAAGAAAAAAAAACAATGGCGAAGTGAGGAGCTTCAAAAAACAAGGACAATGGAGCTTCATAACCTGAAGCTATAATTGGACAATTAACTCCAATATGTTAATGAACCAGAACTTATAAAAGTGTAAGACTTCATGATTGGGTGTCCATTTTGTGACCATTTTGGGGTTCATCTTGGATGTGGCGTGGCCAGGTTCTTGTTCTGCCGAGGTGTGCCCATTGAGGCCTTTTAATAAATCCCTACTTTCTCCTCTTGCTCTGTCTAGTCTCTGTTCCAGGTCAGCCTCCAGAAGGCATCAGCTGCACAATCTCCTTGCACTCGCATTACTTGCTCACTATGGGTGCCATTGATGAGATGCCAAGGCTTTTCTTGCTGGTGAGATGAAAAGAGAAGTTGTGTATTCAGGTGTCATGCAGTGACCCCAGTGGCAGCAGGGGTCATAAGGCACCCTGTTATGAGGGCCATACCAGTGCCAAGAGCCTTCAGCAGTGGCCAAGTGTAAGTTCACAGGAATAAGATTCTGTAAACATCTTCAGGTTTTTGTTGCATTTTGAAGAGAGATATTTTGAAAAGGCAGAGGAGGTAACTACTCTTTGGCTACTGCTGTTAGCTTTGCCTGAGCCAGGTCTGCTTTTGCATGCAGTGTTGAAACTTTCCTTGTTTCCAAAACCTGACCACAGCATCACAGAGTAATAATTTACACTGGAAAGGACTGCTGGGGGTTGTCTGGTCCAACAGCCTGCTGAGGGCCAACAAAAGCCAGCTGCTCCCAGATGGAGATTTCACAGCCTCTCTGGCTCATCTGCTCAAACTCTTTGCTACTCTCATTGCAGTTTTTGTGGATGTTTTTTGTTTGTAATCCAAGTGGAACTTTCTATGCTCAGCTTGTGTCTGCTGTCTCCTGCCTTCTTTCTGTAGTCCTCCAAAGGAAATCCACTCAGCCTGTTACACCCTCCCACACTTGGGTGGTTGTAAACAACTCTCCTGGGAGCCTTGTCTCATTTTGACTGAAGACGCCCTGCTCCCTTGGCCTCTGCATACCTGTCCTGTCCTGCAACTCCCTGACCTCCACAGGTCTTGCTCCAGTACTTCACTGTCTGCACCCAGGGCTCTGAGCTTGTCCCACCAGCACTGAGCAGAGGCGAATGACCATTTCTGTCAGCCTGCTGTTACGCTTTAAAAGGGAGAAATTAAGGGAAAAAATTGGTTTTATTGCTGTAAAGCTTAGCTTTTCTCAGCAGGATCCCAGCATGTGACTGTTTTACCACCCATACAGGGAAAAGATGGGAGGCAGTCAGACCAGAAGATGCCCTTGAGGCAAACAAGCCAGCAGTGAAGGGACTGCTGGAAACGTCCACCTCAGAGTTAGCTGTGGCTCAGCCAGCCCTCTGGGATCCTCAGCTGCGTGACTGAACAGTACCAGAGGTACAGTGAAGATGGAAAACCCTGTGATGGGACTGACAGGAACTTCAGATCCAAATAGCAAAGTGCACCAGGCCGTGGTCTGTCCTTCCCTGTGCTCGCTGCTGCTCGATGTCCAGTGCATGCGAGCAGCTGCTCCGTCACCGTGTGAAGGACTGGGGGCTGTTCATAAACACACCGGCTTTCTGCACAGCCTCCCAGCCACAAGTTTCCCTAAGCTAAAAGAAAACAGTGTATCTTACTAAATAAATGATTAGACGTCAATGATTTTCTGCCTTCTAGAGCAGAGTTATTTGGAAGCATGAAAGCAAATAGCTGCAGCAGTATAAAACCGCTGCCCTTTGCACTTGCATCTTTCCCACAGAGTAATCCTTCATTCATTGTTTACTTAATGAGAAAAGAAAGAGGTTAATTTATAAAACCAAATAAAAAACAGACAGAGGACTTTATTTGTGGAACAAAAAACTGAATTAAATGAACAGTCTGTCCATTAATGCTGCTAATTGTGCCATGCTCCACTGTGGAAAATACACTGGTCTGCTAGGATTCTGCTTTTGCTGGTGGAGCCCAGTCTGTCTCCAGTGAGGGTTCAAGCCAGCACTCTGTGGCAAGATTTTCCTAAAAAGTTTTCTTACTTGGTGAATTAATTTCATCTCCCAGTCTGCGACAGTCTCAGCCTCTCAGGGGTTTCATAAATTTAATAGATAAGTATAGGAATAATTGGGAGAGCTGATCTTGTTGGTGAATGCTGCTCTCTGAATCATTTGCAGATTCTCATGAGTGTCCATAGAGAGCTGTGGCAAGGAAGAGAAAGAGGGACTGCTTAATTCATTTCCCCAGCTCCAGAGAAGTCTGTAGTACTCATGCTAGAATTTAGAAGTTTCTAGGTTATTTCTGTTGGCTGTAGAATGTTGAAGAGGTTGGAATTAAAGCCAGGTGGGGGAAAATTTTGCATTTCATCTGTGTGTTTCCTGGTAGCCATCCCTCTTTGCTAGTCAGTGCATGTCTGAGATCTCCACCATCCCTGCTGGGGTGGACACAAGGTAGCTGTGCCCCAATGTAGATGGGAGCGTGTTGATCTGCATGGATGAGGGTTGCTTGATGCTGAGACTGGCTGGAGGCTAAAGCTGCCCTATCTCCCCCTCTTTCCTCAGCCTGCAGAGGAGGGAGGGGACAGGGAGAACTGGGCCTGAGTGGGTCTGTGATGGAAAGAGGGATCAGTACGTGAAGGCATCTACAAGTAGTTCATGAAGACTCCTAAAAATAACATTTTGTTCTCTTTGGGAAGCTGAGGATTACTGTGAAGTGTAGATGAGGAAGAACATGTCTGGAAAAAAACACGTTGTTTTGCTGGATCTCCCTCTGGTGATTTAGAAGATCTTGTGTTGGAAAGGACACTTTCTTCTGGGCTGTAACTGAAATGGAAGAAAATACATAAAGAAGGTGAATCTATCAACTGAACTATACCAGCTGCCCTGTGAATGTTGAGGCTTCATGGAGCTTTGAAGTCTCCACTGCCACCCTGCTGAAAGGAGCTTGGGACAGTTAGTTCTTCACCAACTTCTCATCACCTTTATCAGCCAGCTTGATCTTCAGATTCTGATAGTAAGAGTGAAATGCTATTTGTGAAAACAATTAATGAAAATTTAAGCCAAACTGATACCACAGACCATGTGCAGATTTTAATGCAAAAGAAAGGCCTGTAGCAGAAGTTTTTCCCGTTCTTACATGAGGGAGATTTATGACTTTTAAATTTAATCTGCAATTTGTTTTGTTTCTGACATTATAGAATTCTAGTTCTTAACTTTAAATAAGTTAAGAACTTATTTAATATATATAATAATATATGTGTACTTTATGTGTATATAAAATACATGTATGAAGTTTATGTATTTATGAATATAAATTAATACATAGTTACTGTAAGTGTATGTATACGAAAAAATATTTAGTTGTTGCTCTAACATATCTTACTGGCACACACAATTATATGCAGTCTTTGGAAAGTGGATTTTTTGAAATGCCGCCATCTCTTTGTTGAATATTCAAAGAACATTGTAATTATTGCTGTCAATATATTTTAAATGCTCAGTGGAAGAAGTTGCAAACATTTTTGTTAGAACATGTATTTGTTTGTAACCTGCTCAATACATCACCTATTTGTATGCCAGCTGGCTTCTTTTCAAAAATGTACTATTGAAAAGTTGTCTATTTTTTTATCATTGTGATATATTTTTATGCTGTTGCCACATATTAATAGCGATCCAACCTCTCCGTAATATCTTCTGGAAATATTTGGGAGATATAAGGCTATCCTTTTTGTGGATATATTGGCAAAATTGCTCTTGGCTTCAGTTTGGGAATGCAAGTGATTTTTTTTCAGTTCAAAGTAAACGTAGTTGTGCTTGCCAATGGTTACATCAACATGGCAGTGTTCATTTTGTCTGGAAGGTACTAAGCTGTGATGTCTGCGTGTCTGAAGCTGTTGCTCTGGAACAGGTCTGGGTCCTGGGGATGGACAGCCAGGCAGATGGGGTCTGTGGCTGACAGCAGCTCACATGGGGAGCTTTGGGTCGAGGAGGTGCCTCCAGGCACCGTGTGCTTGCTGGCTTCTTGTTGTCTTCCAATGAAGCAACCTGTGGTCATGGTTCTTCATCTGATAGTGCCAAAGACTGCTTGTGCCTTGCTTGAGGTTTTGAACATTTCAGAGTGTTATTGTCAATGTTTGTGTTTCAGCATACTGCTACAAGTTGGGAGGGAAGAGTAATTGTACAGTAAAACCGATCTCTGTGTGTGAACATCACCTCAAAGGAAGCCAAGGGTTGTGTTGCTGAAGCTGAGCCTTCCTCGTGGTTGGTGTTTGGGCAGCTCGTTTGGGCTGCCTTCTGGCCGTGCACAGCCTCTTCCTGCTGGGGCATGAGCTACCTCATGGGGAGGCTGGGCAAGTCCTTCTGGTGAAGCCCAAGTTGAAGTTAGGATCTGTAAAAAATCTCTTCTGGTTCCCCAGCCTCTGGGTGCAGGCAATCATTGAGTTTGTCTGCTCAGTTCTGTGGTTTTTTTTTTGCTTCCTTTCTGAGAGCAAAGGTAGTAGATTTTTCTAGTGGAAGTGGGGGCAATCCAGCAACAGAGGTCATTTGGCTGATAGATTTTCCCTGCTCACTAAAAAAGTGAATCCTGGCACCTCTTGGAAAACATCTTTCCTATGTAGAAAATACTTATCTGTGCTTTTGTGCTTGTATCCTTCATAATTCTTCAGAGCCATGTCTGAACAGGGATGAGAATCCCTGTGGTGGGCTCTTTCTCTCTTAAAGTCTCCTTGGACTCTGTTGTGGTCTTGAGGTGGTCTTGGCTGTGGTGTTTTATGGATGCATTAAAAGAGGCTAATTTTTTTGTTGGCTATTTTGCTTAAATCTGGGAGAAAACTGTTGTAGGTTGGGCTGTCTAAAACTGGCTGTCTGTAGTTAGCATGGCAAGGGCTGTGGATGGATATCTTTGGCCCCTGTCGGCCAGGCTGCGTCATCCTGTCACAGCAAGCAGCCAGAGGGAGAGGAGAAACCTGAGATGCACAACATGTAAATACTCCAGAAATACTAGGAATTTGGCAAGAAGGCCAGCAGTGGCTTCCTCTCTCCCTGAAGATACCACCATATGCCCAGAAATGGATCCAGTTATTTCAGCAGTGTTGGCAAAACTAGTTTTCGACTCCCCACTGCTCCCGGGCTGGTACGAGCACTGCCCTGTCTTCTTGGGATCAGGGAACTACAGGGTGAGAAGGAGACAGGGGAGACCAGGGAAAAGCAGTGCCATGGGAGTAGCAGGACCTGTGGTATGGCAGCCAGGGTATGAGGCAGCTGCCTTGGGCAGAGGGCCTCACTTGGGCAGTGCATCTTCACGCACGCATCCCCCTGACCGGTTTTGGGGTGAGGGACTGAGGCTGGCACAGGGGTGAGCACTGGAGACAGGACACACACCTCCTGCTTGTGCCCTGTACTGTCTCCTTTGCCTTTTGAGATCTGATGGCATTGTGCCACAATATGGAATAGCTGCAGGCAGATCCCTTTTATTACATATTACTGCAATAAAGTTACAAATTTATGGCAGTCAGAGATCTAAGCACATGCCCATAATTTTTCCTTGCTGCTGTGTATTGTCTGGTTAGTTGGCACATGAACTCAACTGATCCATGGGAGGAAGGGGTGATGCCGGGTGTGCTGCCCCTTCCTGCTTAGTTCCTTGGGCCCTGGCATTCCACCCTGGAGCCTGGCACCGCCAGGGGTGTGGGGCTGGCAAAACACAGTGGGGTTTCTGAGTGGTTTGGACAGTCAGAAACGATGTACCACTGCAGCACCTCCTCTGAGAGGTCTCCCTTTTCAGCTTGGGGCAAACCTTGGGCTCCTGCTTGTCAGCTGTGCCACTTTTCTGGCCTTGTTACTGCTACAGAGGGGAGGGCACATGGAGCGTTTTGGGGCTTTTTTGTGGGCTTCTTTCTTTGTTTGGGGTTTTATGTTTTAAGGTTTTTTTGGTTGGTTGTGGGGTTTGGTTTTGGTGGTTGTTTTTTTTGTTTTATTTTGTTTTTTAGTTTTTTTTTTTTAATTTTTACTTTCTTTGTTTTAATGGGAGTAGGAGATATTTCACTGTATAGGAATGCCAGGGTCAAGAATTCACATCCAGCTCCTGGTTCCACCCTTCTGTACATAGCCCTTCTCCCTCATGCCATCTGTCTGTTGAAATTAATGCTTTAATACCCTCTGCAGGGTAGCATTGCTGTTTATTTATTCCAATGTTTAAGTTTCTTTTCGACTTTTGAGATTAAGCTGGAGTGCCCAAGCATCATTGTGGACTGTCAAAATCCCAAGATAGTGTCTCATAGGCTCTTGAAAAGGGAGGAAATATGTGAAATGCTGTTTTTGCCTGTGTTTTTCTTGGCTTGCTTTCCTAGCTGTGGCTCCTGGGGCAGGGGAGGGGACCAAAGCCCTTGTTCCTGTGGTGTGACCCAAAGCAGAGAACATTTGGTGTGCAATGCCCCAGAGTCCTGATGGATACCACCTTGCTGCTCCTCTGCTCCTTGGAGCCCTTCCCTGCTGAATTCAAGCACAGTCTCCTCGAATAGCCTTGGAGCTGCTAGACTTCTGACTTGTATGGCTTATTTTCCCTTCAGAGGTAGGCAGAGCCTGAGACTATCCCGCAACAGTACTTCTTTAACAGAAGAAATATTAGAAGTATTATAACCTAATTAGCAATCCTGCGTTTCCCAGCTTTATCTGCCACCAGGAGCATCTCCCAGGTTGGGCTCAGGGTTGTTTGGATCCCACCTGAACCTGCAGCACATCCTGGGAACCCTGTTCCTTTCTATTGCCTTCCTTTGTTATATTCTATATTTTGTCTGTGCTTAGAGGAGTGTTCTTTGGATTCTATCTGACTCCAGTTTAGTGTGTGACTCAGCATTGCTGCGTGTTTCATTCTGCTGCTGGTTTCTGCATTCCCCTAAACCTCCTGCTGCTTTCAGCTGATAACATCAGAGGGTTATCAGAGGGTTACCCTAAATTTGTGGCTGTGACCTCCCAATCAGCCACCACCCTCCTTTGCCTGCTGAGGTCTTCCCTTGGCCATGCCATCCTATGGTGGAGACCATGTTTACCTTGTGATAGCATGCACATTAGCCAGTAATTGTCAGTTGATTAATTACTACATGATGACTGCATGGTATTAAGCAGGGCCCTCACAGACAGACTCCCCTGCTTACCCCACTGGCCTGGCTGCCCTGGCCCTCTGTGAGTGCCCACTTGGCTACTGGGGAGCTCACCTGTGCCATCAGTATCTGGGGATGGTGCTTTCTTTCCTGCGTGTCTGGATAGGATATGTCCTTTTTATTTTGCATCCTGGAGCCTTTAATTACTCTCAACAAGTCCCTTTCACACTTCAAAAATCCTGTAGCAATTTCAGTTTGAATTGCTTTCTCTGAGGCTTTGGTTTAGATGAGTGCACCTGCTCTGGGGTTCCAGTGGTAATTGGGCTGTAATAGTTATGATCCTTTAAATGCACTTAAGGTACCACGAGCTTTAAGAACTGATAACGATGCAATCTGGCATCTCAGCACTGGTTTTGTCTTGTCTCTGAGCATTTTGGTTTAAATTATATTGTTTTGCCATTTGTGAAAATTGCAAGTATTCACATGTTTTGGAACTTGGATGTATTTAATCAAATTGCTGCCCTGTGCTCATGTACCCATCCTGCAGGTCTGGGTCCTGGGCTGCTCCTCATTTCCCACTCTGCCAAACCCCTGCTGAGCTCAGTGGGAGTTTTGCCAGAACAAGGCCCTAAAAAAGAAATATGACTCATTTGAGCAGTTGTGCTCATTTGTGCACCAGTCCAGGCTATCCATGTTAAAAGGATATTAAAACAAAAAATACTAAAGAACCTACTTGTCTTGTCCTTGCCTAGACCAAACATTTATCCTGGGACTGGTCCAGCAGGTTAAAGACAGCTTTTCCTCTGGATTTTGTGGTGTGGATACCATCAGAGCTTTTATAGTTCTCTGCTGCCTTAATTCCCCTTTAAGGAGGCAGAACAGGGAGGAGGACGAAGAAAAGAGAAAGATCTCTATCTCAGGCATGTACAGTAGCAGGAGGTGTGCAGCCTGTAGCCTGCTGCTGAACTCAGAATATAAAATTTCCAAAATTACCAGTTGTGAGTGTGATGATGAACTGAAAGTAAATATGGTTCAGTTTGCTGTGAATCATTCTTGGGGTGTTTAATTGGACTTGGATGAGCTGGCATTGTTGCAGTGCAAGAATAGTGTTGTTTCAGAATTAGACAGGCATATCTGCTTGGCAATGCAGAGCTGCAGCATCCCAGTGGTACTGGGGAAAATTTGCCCTCAAAGTGGCTCCCTAAGATGGCTTGAGGAAGTTCTCTGGGTAGAGAAGGAGCCAGCTGCTTCCACAAGGCCCCAGGACCTGGGAATTCACCTGCTGGTACCAAACACTATATCCTCTCTTTGAATTGCCCTCAGATGAGCTCTTTGAATCAAGGTAGTCACTGTGAGATGGAAGATTTTCCTTCACCAAAAAAGCCCTCTGAGCTCTTCTGGCAGGGAAAAGGGGGCATGAAATTATGATAATGGTAACCGCTATAATGAGATGTTACTGTAAACAAAAATAAGCCTTTTTGTGCTCTTCCTTCCAGCAGGAATTTAAATTCCCACAGCAGAACCACCTCTTCAAAATGGCTCAGACAATGTTCTACATCCAGGCAAGGAAAATACTTGCCTTGAGAAAGTGATTGCAGTTTAGCTCCATGAGAGGTACAGGTGTGGGGTGATGCCCTAACTTGGTGTTTGACTGGTGTGGCTTGACTAACCTGTGATGTACAGAGAACTTGAAAATGGGAACTGCCCTGGCCTGTAGTGGGGAGACACAGAAATTGTGTATCACCCTCTTTAAAGCCATGATCATGATTATGGGATAAGCAAAGAGATTTATATAAGCCATTCTCATTAATGCCAGTGGGAATTACCCAGAGCTATACAAGTGCATCACAGTAAGAAATGTGCCTTGGCAGTTCACTATTAATATTTGAAGATAGTGCAAGCAAAGTCTCCTTCTCTGAGTCAAGTGAGCAAAAATTGGCAGGGGGTGGGGGGGAAGGGAAATTCTGTTATTTTAGTCTTTGGAGAGGTTATAGAAAGGTGAACCATTCATATATGCAGATCCTCAAATACAAGGAGTTGCACATGTATGTGGCATGTTAATTGTTCCTGTGATTATAACTGCAGGTATTTAGCTACTCTGTGCTGGTTACTGATGGGCAAGAGCCCACCTCTCTTTTTAGGAGCTGCTGACCATCTTTGCTGCCCCACTCAGTGCTGGTGCTCACCATGGGACTGCTGCGATTCTGCTTGCAGTCACATGCTGTACTTCAGAAGGATGGGGAGGCTGTAGGCAGCAGAAGCAAGGCATAAGCAAAATCAGAATTTGTGATTTTAGTCCAGTGAAATATCTCAAAGAGCTTGATTTGTTTGAAGTGGCCGTTGAAGCGGGTAAAAAGGACTGTGAGGTACAGTGAAAGGCAGACATTGACTTCTACTTGATGTTTCTGAGTTAATCATTATTCCTGTTTGATTTATATCAGTACCAAGCTTTCAAATTGGTTTCTTCATATTTTACCCCTTTTCTAAAGTATTTCGGCTTGAGTTGGCATGTAGTTTCAGTCTTAAAATGTGAGTTCCAGTAGGAATTGTTATTGTATTTATGGGTCCTGTCCTGCAGTTTACCCAGTACAGCCATGCAGCCTTCTTTTCCAATTCACCCCGTGGCTGGCAGAGCTGGGGCTGCAGCTGGTAGCAGTGTGGTGCTGTGGTTATTGTCCAGTCCCTCTAAGAACTGTGGCTAATTGCTGCCATGCTGTTTAAACTAATTTTCTTTATTATTCTTAGGATTATTTACATAATTTTCTATGGAAACCCATTCTACTCGAACAAGATAAAGTAAAATTTACTATTCCTAACAGATGTTGACAGCTTTGGAACAATGCAGGACACGCTGATTGCATCCCTGCAGTGCCACTGGCTTGGAAGAAGGTTCACCAAAGCAGACGAGTCCTGCCTCTCACCCTGCGGATGAGAAATGCCAGAGGTAACCTTTACAGCAGCACATTTCAGGTGACAGTCCACCCAAAGCTCAGGGTTCCCTACTGACAAGTCCTTGCTCATGGCTGCACAAGTTGAAATTCATCAGTTTTCACATTCCCAGCAAATGAGCTGTGGATGCTCGGTGCAAACCACCTTCAGGACTTTCAGTAAAAAGTCCAGGGTCTCGGAGATCATCGACTGCTACATGTAGCACTAAGGATGGTTGTGTGTACTCTCAAGTTGAAAGCAGAGGATTTAAGTGGAGGACAGCCACAGAGAAAGCACATTTCTCTCTTTCAGCTGAGCAGTTGCCAAATCCTGACCCAGTGTCTATACCTCTTATCACCCCTATAGGGCTGGAGCACTGATAGGGTTTAGCAGCACAATGGTATGTGCTGTTTTGATACTTCAACAGAGATAACAGAATGCCTAAATAAATCCTGTTTGATGCTTAAATAAGGATTTCATCCTGCTATATCTGTAGGCAGATGCCAAACAGAGTTTATAATTCACTGTCCAAGAATATGATCCTTTCTTTCATCTTTTTTTGCATTCCAACTATTTTAACTAGGTAGTAATTATGGAAAGGAAATAAAGAATGTAGTCATATAATAGTCATATAGAATGAAGTTAGCAGATAATTAGGTGTTGGAAACTGTAGACCTAGGAAGGACTAGCTGCTTCCTTAATGCTGATATTTAATTGGCCATTGAAAAGCAAAAATTCTTGAATGTTCACTGCTTTTCTATTATTATAAACCAGTCAGACATGTGAGGGTGCATGTGTCCCCTGCCTTGCTCTGTGGCCAGTTACAGGGTAAAAGTACTTGAACACCCTGCCACTGTTAGCATATCTGCTGCTTAACAGCTGTTTAGCAGCTGGGCCCAGCCAGCAGCACCACACTCCCAAGGCCAGAGCAGCTTGTAGACTACAGCTAAAACTTCTGCTTTTACTATTCCTCCTCCTCATAGTTTGAGTGGCTGAAGCTGAACCCAGCTGCAGGAGGCTGGCTGAAGTGTAATTTCCTCCTGAGTGCAGACATGGGCCAGTGGTGGGAGCTGGGGACAGCTGTGAACACCAGGGAGAGAACCCAGGTGAGAGCAGCTTGGTGGTTGTTGGAAAGGGAAAAAGATATTTTTATTCCAGCAGCTAAAACCCTTTTGTATTTTGGTTTCTTTTAGCAGCTATTTATCCAAAACATTTGGGAGAAAAGCTGTCTCTTTATTAAATATTTAACACCCTTGCCTTCAGCTGTGGGCTGAGAAAGCTCCCAATCCACATGTGAGTCACCAAGAACTCCTCCGACAGAAGCAGAGGAATTCCAGACTGGAGATTGCTAGAGGAAAAAAAAAGTTTGCTGATTTGGAAAAAGTCCAAAATGGTTCATATGTCTCATATATCATAAAACGAGCACTGCAGTCAGTCTGCTGGGTATGTGGACAAGGAGTCACAGAGTCCCAGATCTGAAGTGGAGAAGCTCTCACAGTGCCAGAGAGCATCACACCCTATATAATACAGATGAGAAGTACACTCAGTAACTGGTGTTTTATTAAATGCTGTCTGCATTTGGATCCTGACATGTGGGAGGTGACAAGGTGTAGATCACTGCTTCCTGTAGTAGTTTGTTCCATTGGTGAATTAGTGCTGGTTTTAATCTGTTCAGCTTCCACTTTCAGCCATCCGTTAGCAGGCATCTCTTGGCAAAGCCAGGAGATCCATGATTTGGAGGTGCCCTGCTCTCTCAGGATGACAGTCTGGGATTCATGTTTGGAGAGCAGGAGTACAGGCTCCTACAAAAAGAGTGTATGGTAACAAATGGTGTGATAAGAATGAGTGGTGATAAAAAAGGTTGTGGCTATCCTAGCACTGCTGGTGGTGAGCACTGTGCTTACATGTGCTGTGCTGGCATGGAGCGTGTGATTGACTCTTTTTATTTCTATTTAAGTGATAGGAACTGAATGAATAAAATAAGATTAAACTTTTTTGGCATATTTCTCCTTTTTGATAATATTATTTTATCAACATCCCAAAGAATTTTTCAGCTGCAGAGATATATGTCAATCTCTGTCCCATAGCCAATTACAAAGGCATCTCCAGCAGTGATTTGCACTGTGGACCAGTGAGAAAACTTTTACTGGTGATGAGGGTTCCTCGTATAGCAAACTTACACCGCCTGACAAGAGGTTTACTCCTCCCATTAGTATTTGTAGATACTTAAATGGGGTTCACAGTATATAACAGTACTTTCAGTAGTTGAAAACCATTGGTCTGTGACATAGGTAGTTTCTGTGCATGCTGAGATCATTCCTACAGGGAAGACATGGCCATTAAACATTTTTTTAGGCCATGTGCTCTGAGTACTTTAAAGGAACTTCTTGTACCTAATATGCCTGATTCTGATTTCAAAGCAGTGTTTCTACATTGGCTTGTTTTGAGCTTATTCCTGATTTAAGATTATGAAAGTAAGATCCTTTTTTTTCTGGCTCTTGAACTTAGAAGTGAAAACCTTATACCTCACCACCTAGCCCTACATGGTGCCTGTTGGAAGGTGAGGGTTGACACCAGTAGCACGTGTTAATTGCACATCCTCAGTTGGGCAGACTGACTGGCCAACATATTCTGGTACAAGTCACTTGGCTCCCTTGACCAAGACCTCTGCCTTGTGCACATGGGACCTGCACAGCTGCCTTTGGTATGTGCCTGCCTTTTGTGTAGAAAGGGTTAACAAATATGACTCTTTCTGGCATGTGTTGTGTCACCCTCTCTGGGAAGGAGTGAATGAGGTTGTCAAAAGTCAGTTTGAACATTAAAGACTGGAAGCAGTCAGATTTGTTGGGCATTCTGCAAATAACTGGAGACAAGATGACCAGGAGATGTGGTGTACCAGCACTATGGAAAATGCTAAGATCCTTTTTAAAGCCCACTGACCCACACACTGCAATGTGTACCTGGATGAACGTGTGTGTCAGGACTCCTTACCAGGAGGAGCTGGTGTGGCCATCCCCCTATCTGAGCTGGCTGACACAGCTGGCAGCCCCATTCCCTACCCATGGCTCAGATTGCCCAATACTGCAATCACCAGCTCTTTGATGAAAGGCGGCTTCGTGTATCAGATTGTTGAGCATTAGGGATAGGGGATTAGATTTGCAGTGTAATCTTTCTGTAACATGCCTCTTGATCCAGAGACTGCTTTATAAAAGAGCTCTTTTCTCTCTGACATTGGGGAGGCCTGCTCAGGGTTGACTATCTCCTACCTTCATTTGGAGATAGTAAGGCTGCTGCTGACCTGATGTTTGTGAAGGTCACAGCTGCACCAGGCAAAATTAGTTCTGTGCAGGACAGTTAAGTAGATTGGATTTTCTCAGTTGTAGCTGATTTACTTTCATCTGGGTTCCTCTTGCAAAACCATTTAAAGTCCATTCCCCTCTGCCCCCCTCCGCCTATTTATGGGAAAAGACTGGAAGGGGGAGATTCCTGCTTGGGGTCCAATTCTGCTTCAATCCCTATTCTTATATCTTTCCAGGAAAGTGTCTACAGAGGCTGGGGCAGGCTGTATAATCACTCTGGAGCCTTGGGTTGTATTTCATCCCATCATGAATGTTGTAGGGCCAGTCGGGCTGGTCCTCCCCTGTGCCAGCTGACTGCAGCTTTGCACTGTCTGCTTTGGATCCCAAACCCTTCTGGGACCCTCCTGCAGATTCCTGGTAATGTCGCTGGAATTTTAACTGAGCCCCTCTCCAGTCCAGTTTTGTTTCTGGAGCCTGATGGAACCGGTTAATCTGGGTCAAAATGCATCAAAGCTCATGCCCTCTAATCAAGGAAAAAACTTCTGATTTGAGTAACAGATTTGACTGGTTATGTTCTGGCCACTAGGAAACCTGTCAGCTACCTGGCTGTGCTGGCAAAACCTGACATATGGTTGTGCGTGGGAAGCCTGTTCCTTGTGAGCAAGGTGAGGTACAAGGGGGAGAGTGATTTTCACCCGGCTGCATTTTACTTCAGTGGCTTTGCCAATGGGATATAATTATGGTGGATCTTTGCCTGCTGCTGCCTCAGGTTGCAAAGCAACCACCAATGGAAAAGACCTCGTTTCTAGGCATCCTCTTGTTTTCAGTTCCTTTTATTTTAAGGTGTAGTGAAACCTGAAGTCTGCAGAAATTTTTGCCTGCTACATTTGGGAAGAGATAACTGGAATTTGTGGCAGACAGATGACAGAGTGAGGGCTTTGTGACACTGATAGACTGTATGATCCCAGTTCATCTCCATGGTGTGAATGGGAAAAATTCATGGGTAGATTTATTTGAGGGCCTGGCAGGGGCAGTGTGGTGTGTGAAGGGGATGTTTCCTTCTTTGCAAACTAACCTTCAGCCTATCAAAAATTTTTGCTGCCTGGGACTGTATGGAAAAATGGAGTATGGAGATAATTGAAGCAAAGGAGGGATATTCTATGGTATGTTCCTGCCTCCTTAAAACTGTAGCTAATCAGAGTTTGAAGGAGATGAGCTTTAATTGCTTCCAGAGCTTCATGTCTCTCCTCTTTGGATACTAGAACCATGCTGGCAGCACTTCTGGGTCCTGAGGAGTAGGGTCCAGCCTACCTGAGGGAACTGAGAGGGCCCCAGAGAGCAGGTTTGTTCCCCAGTCCAGGTGTGCCAAGCAGGTCCCCTTGACCTGGCTGCTCTGATCAGCTGTATTAACACAGAGCCTGTTTTACTCTGGGACTGTGGAATTCTGCAGACTGGCCTGGAACTGATGCTGGCATGTCCTAGTGTAGAAACTGTTGGAAAACTGAAGCACTAAAACCAAGATTTTTTGTATTTAGTTTTCTTTCCTAGAAGCTTTGCTAACTACCCATGTCTTGTACTGCACTGAAAACATGCAATAATTCTCATTTGTCTTTGGCATTTTCTCTTGCTTTTTGTTGGTACCTCCTCTGACGTTGTGACAGTATGTCCTATGCTGAATTACAGGCATAAATACTGCTTTGGGGTTGGGTTTTTTAGTCAACATGCATTTGGGAAAGGTGTTAGCAGCTGTCAAGGGGACAATGCACAGCCTGTGAACATGCAGTAGCTGGAAACGTCAGCATCCTTTGTGTTTCAGAATAAGTCTGAGGCATGAGGATTTTAGGTTTACTATTCAGACAGTATTACATTAGGAATATGAAGTATTTGACAGTTCTCTTATATTTACTCTTTTAATGTCAAAATGTGTCACGTCTGGTATTAATTGGTGGAAAATTATGGCTCTAATTTACCAATTTGATTGTCTGAGAAAACTGAAGAGAGTGTAACATAATAAATGAATGCCTATTAATCTTTAAAATTTGTCTGTTTACTGTCTGCTAAAAGGGCCTGTCATGTGGTGCTGTAAACAGCTTTCTGGAAATACTGTTATTTGTGGGGAGGAATGCCTACCTGCGAGGGCCATGGCCGCAGTGTTCCAGAGTCACAGAGGGGAGGAGGTGGCCTGCAGAAATCCTCGGCCAGGGATGGCTTAGACAGCCACGTGAGGAAGGGTCTCCTCCAGGCAGGAAGGAGGCTGCCATTCCATAATAGCCCCGTGGGGGTGCAGGCTCTGTGTCCCCATTCCTTGTGCTCTCCAGCCTGTTCCACACTCTCCTGGCTGTGGGCAGGAGGAGCAGCACATGGACGTGGCCTTTGCTCTTCCCTTCACTGTGGCTGTTACCTCCCTGCGGGTTTCTTAGTCTGGGGCACAGGCTGCTGCTTCATTGATGCCCAAATAAACATACTTGTCCACAGTAATTGTTTTAATCATTATTAATGAACATTAATTTCCAACCAGAGCTCTCCAAAAGCCCAGATTTTTTCAAACTTGCCGACACAGGAGCGTAGGCAAAAGAAGTGGGCTTGTTCTTCCTGGGGCTGGAAATGAAACAGTTTGTCTCTCTGGCAGTGTAGGGATCAAACCCAGAGCGCAGATACACTTTGGCAAGGCACTGTCACTCTGTCCTGACAGCCCCAGCTCTAACGAGACTGCCTCTGCAACCCACAGGCAGGCGAAGCAGAGGAAGCTGGTGGCAGCACACTGTTACTTGGTTACTGTGTGGGGATGGTGACAGGCTCAATAGCTTTTCTATCAAAAGACACCCATGTGTTTGTGAAAATACATTTTTGGAGGATCAAATACCAGGTGCTTATTTTAGTAGCAGAAAGCCCTGAAACATGCCAACTCTGGAATAAGCTGATTCTGAAAGCTGACATATTCTGTATGATTATTCCAGTATACGCCATCTGTCACTAGCATATCCAAATATTTATGTATTTTGATTATTATAACTGTTACAAGGGTACTGAAGCTCATAAATAATTTCATTTTCAGCAATCATTTTATTACTCTTCCATGGTTTGATAATGACATTTTGCATGTGCCTGTTCGTTCTCTGACACAAGGAAGTGTCACAGCATGGCTATGCAAGTGACAGCCTTCTCACAAAAGGCCTGTGGCCGAGGGATGTCTGAGCCCATGTCCTGCCTGGGTCTGTGCCAGTTCCCAGTCCCTTCATCTGCTCGGGCTTCAGACTGCGCTGTGCTTTCATTCAGCTCCATCCTGCCTTGTCAAGTGACTGCGCTTAGATTGGCAAATGATATAATATGACTAATTATGTTTAATGCAGATAATGTCTTATAATCAAAATAAAGAGTGGATTGCAAACAGATCCTTTAAGGGCACCAGGCGTAGAATTGACGCTGTATTTATTACCAATAACATCACTGAAGTGCTAACAGCTGCTCGGCTCCAGCAAGTGCAGCCCCTTTGTGGAGTTTTCCAGAAGAAGGGCTAAGTGTATCAGAAGCACATTACTGCTGATAATAGTAATTAGTTCAGTAGAGCTCAAAATGTTTTGTAAAATATTATTATCTTGATTTTGCTACTCTGCAAACCGTGGCAGAGAAACAGCCTTCTTGGCTCAGAGGAGTCACTGCTGTCTGTGGGGATGGCCCTGGCTCTGGTGCAGGGCTGCTGCCCTCTCCTTGGAGCATATTGCTGTCTCCAGCTGAGTCTAGAAATCTGAGGGATGTGCCTTCTCTATCTCTGCCTTCATTTTCACCAGCGTTAGCAAAGAGACTTCAGTAGGTGGAGGAGAGCACTGATGTGGGAGTAGATTTGGGTGTTAGATTTTTGAAAAGCCATTGTTAAGCTGAAAAGGGAAACCACAAGCTATAAAGGTTGACAAAGCTCCTCTGTAAGGGACTCTTATTTTGCTGTGTACATTTGTTTCCACTTGCTTACTAAAGGGATAAAATGCAATCTAGGTTTCAGAGAGAGATGGCTGATTAATCTGTCTGCCAGGTACATATGGAAATAAATTAGCAAATGGTGCATCTGGGATTAGACTACAGCAGAGATGATAAATTATTGCCATTTTCCATGGCTGTATTACTGAAGCTTCACTGGGTTCCCAGTACTCAGTTACTTGCTATTCACATGGTATTACTGTGGCTGTGGGATGGAAAGCCTCTGTATTTGATGCAATTTTCTGTGATATGCTAGTTTGAGAACTGATCTGGCCAGACCCATAAGGATATGCTGTATACTTAGATTAAGTAAAAGCAAAGAGATTTGATTTGGTTCTTTTGTTCCAGAGTCACATCTGCTGGTTTCTGAGTACAGGAATCCTCAGGAAGAAGAAAGGCGAGGACCTGCAAGAGTTTTTTCCACTATCTGCAGTCACCTTCCACCCTTTATCCCAAATAGCAGAGTTATTTATGCTAACACAAAGTTGTGAGGCCCTGGAAGAGAGCATTCTCTGACCTAAACCTCTCCCACACTCCTGGCTTGACCCAGATGTAGTTCCAGATTGCACAACTCCATCTTATCTCTGAGATCAAGAGTGGAAGACCACAGGGGCAGGTGGTATTTGCATTGAATGCTGATACAGAGTTCTCAGCTATGTCTCTGCTTCTGCTGCATTTTTCATGTCTGTTTAAACTGATGTGTAGCTGATGGGCTGGCAGCTGAGACATACCAGCAATGCCTACAACAGGGCTTGCAAGTGGAGTAAATGTGACAGCAGACACGTGGTGTACTGCCTTTCTGGAGGAAGAAAGGGTCATCCAGAAGTTCTCATCAAGTCTGTGCACATAACAGCTGTGGTGCAGAGGTGCCAGATCCTGTGGCACACCTGGGAGCTGTAGGAGGGTGACAGCTTTGCTGGAAAAGCTGCAGTGGGGCTTTTTACAGGAGTTTGCAACGTGGTGTGAAGACCTGGTGTCTTCCAGGTTGACCTGCATGGCCTTTCAGGTCTTTCAAAACCAGTGCTCATGCAGGGAGCTGTGCTGGGGCTGCTCCCACAGGCTGACTCTGGGGCACAGGGTGGAGATAAGCAGGACAGGATTCCTGTAGAGCTGCTGGGTGCTGGTTGTTGTTCAGCTCCCACCCGTGAGCCTGGCACAGGGCACAGCCAGCCGTGTGCTGCACAGGTCTGCTGCACCTTCAGGCTGGGCAAGGTGAAGGTGCTGGGCTTGAGGGGCAGTTTCTGGGTGACTGTGGCTGCTGGTTTTCTTCTCCAGTCACTCCTTGCAGTCCGTGAGTCAAGCACAATTAGGATGGGTGCGTTTGTAATTAAGGCTAACGAGAACAGTGCCTTTCATTACAAGATGCATGGGTGGGTGCTGAGCTGTAAATCTCAGCTAGCTAGGACTCTGAGAGCTCTGTTCAATTAATCCAAACACAGAAATGTTTACTAGAAATAGATTTGTTTTCCAGTGACTTCATTTACAAATTTTGGTTAATGACAACAGTTTACTCCTAATACGATCATGTCAAGCAGCAAGTGGGACTTACTGTTGTTCCTGGCCTTTCCCACAGAGTGTTTTGAGCAGAATGTGGAGTGAGTCAAAGGAAGCACTGGCTGATGGATGAACAGATTGCAGCACAGCCATCTATTCTATTGCACACTTCCAGGGAAACCCCAGCAAATTAGATGTGCAGTTTTTAACTATACAGAGAAAACTAAGGAAATTACATTATGAATGAAAAATTAGGTGGAAATGTTTACTGTCTCATAAACAATTCAGGAATAACTCCCTCTAAAATATTCTGGTTTATGCATGCATTTAATTTGTGCTCTGGGAGCAAAATAAAGTTGCTAAGATAAAAGAGTCTAATAATGATATATGTAGATTTATTTGAACAAAGCAATGATGTAAAGTTGCCTATAGTAAATAGTTTGGAATATGAAATGGTATTTACACACTGCTTCTGTCTATATGAATACAGTAGATGATAGGGGAACCTACATGAAGAAAACATAATTTTACATTCAAAAGGGACTCTGATGCCGTGTCTAGTAAGCAGGACAGCCAGCTGAACAGATTGCTGAGTTCTGATAAAATAATCTCTAGCTTGATTCTTTCTAGGCTATTTATAGCACGTGTTTAATTTAAAATTTAGGTATGTGCTGCAGATGACCCTAACAATCATATCAGGGCCATGTATGATAATACAAATTGTTTGCCTCACGTTGCACATGTGCCAAAATTTCAAGTTGCTTTGCATGCAGAAAATCAGACTCCATATCCTCAAAATATGGCTGAAAATAGGAAAACAATTGTAGTCCCCAGCTGCTACGGGCATATGGGGCCAAATTTATCCCATCTGTTGAAGGTTGTGGAGTTCCGCCAGGGATGACTTTGATCCCGTATGTCTAGCAAAGTGGAACCGATATGTCAATATAAGACATCTTGCTGCTTCTGATGTTCTCCCAATAAAACATCATCATTCAAAGTGCCGTGAGTTTCCCCAGTGCCCAAATCACAAACAGAGTCATGGGGGTTATTTCAGAAGTTCTCTGACTCCTGCTGTGTTGATGTTAAAGCAGTGAACAGCAAATTGGCTTTTTCCTCAATGAGGGCTCAAGCCTAGGGGCTGGTGGTGTAAGTCAGTGTGTATCAGCCCCAGGCACAGAAACCAAGTGCCGTTTGAAACATTTCTAGCAAAACACTGCAGAACAGAAAGCTGTTTCTGCATTCAGGTATTGCAAAGCACGTTTCACTTGAAAAGCTTTTTTCAAATCAGGAATGATAATGCCATGTAGATACTGTAGGGTTATTTACTGCATTTGCTTTGGCATACCAGGGCATCTCTAGATACCTGGTGATGAGCAGAGCCACAAAGACTGCATTTGGCTTCAGCCATTTCCAAGTTTAAGAGACATGCTACTCTCTTGGGGACTAGAAGGATTCAAGTAAAATGATGCTTGTCATCTGACTAGGGTTCTGGTGGCATTTTTTCCTCCTGGTTTATTCTGGACAAGTCCTAAGTGTCATGTGTAGGAAAGCTATGTCTTCTCCCCAGGACTTCACTGGTGGCAGCAGAATGGTTTTTCCAGCACCAGGCTGGTGTATTAAAGGCAGTAATGAACAGAAGGTGACTCTCTTTGGTCTCATTCTTACAATGAGGCTTTTGGACCCTTCATGTGTATTTGAGCAAGACTGAGTAAATCATATAAGTGCTGGCGTAAGATGCCTGCAAATAAGAATCTCTGACCAAGCTGGTATTTATTTTCAGCAGTGCTACACTGGACTCTGTGAGAGGCAGATCTTGATAAACACTGTTCCTTAGCATAGCTGACAAAATTTTACATAAAACTATTCTGGAAGATGATTGTAGAATTTAAAATGTGACTGCAGACATTTATAATCAAATTACTTTGCCCTCATTCAGTATACAGTACCTTATAAGGTGGACTTTGAATGGCTGTGGACAGAGCCACTTCAGTCTCTGTTCAGAAAGCACATAGGCACTGTTATCCTGGAGTGAAGAGGAATGAAACTACCGTGGACTTGCCCCACAAGCAGCAAATGGAAGATCATCTATTTTGCTCTATTTATTCCTTTGTGATCACTCTCTTCTCCCTGAGGCTTTCTCATCTGCACACTCTGCATTACTTATGGACTGCTAAGCCAAATCTCCAAAGACATCTGAGAAAACCTGACAGGTCCAGTTTCAAATCTCGATCAATGCTGCATTTCCCTCCAAACCAGAATTAGCCCCTGGAAATTGGGGTGGAGGTATATGTGCCTTTTGTTTGGCTCTTTGGGAAGCCATTCCTTTGCTGCAGCAGATGAAAATCAGGGAGATCACCAGATCATTTGCTGAGATGGCTCATCTTCCTCCAGTAATATGTGGTTAATTTTAATAGCTCAACTATTTAATGTGCCAGGTTATAGCTAACACTGTCTATTACTTGTAATGAGCTAAACTGGGACACCTCTGTCACTTGAGGGTGCTACAGCTGAAAGGAGGGTTTCATAAGAAGCTCTTGATCTGTCAGTGGCGACCACAGCTCTCACATCTTCAGCTGAGATAAAAGCACTGTTTGCTTAACAGGATTGAATTTTTCTCAAAGAAATAATTGAAACAATAGGAGAATCCCCCAAACCTGTGCCGAGCATTAGCAGATGAGCTGGTTTAGAATCGATCCATTTGGAAAGGAAATAATGTGCAGATTGGTCAAGGTAATGATGGTACTGGATGATGAAATGGACGCAGGAGTGGAGAAAGCTTGTGAGGGATATAGTGTCACCTAAAAGCTTTGCAGAAGTGCTTTTATTACCCTGAATCAGCTTGGTTTTGCACTGACACTTAGCTGTTTGCAAAGAATTATACCTGCTTCTGAGATAAATACATCTGACTGTGAACTCTTAACCCCTCTCTTTCAGGACCCTTCTGGGCAGTAGCTGGGGAGAACGAGATGCCTTCAATTTTTCCAAATCCAGAGTTAGAGAAAATGGGGTGCAGAACTATGGTACATAATTTTCTAGTGAGCAAAACACTTCAGGAAAATTAGAGTCATTATTGAATGTAATGAAACCTGACAAATTAGAGTTTCATAGGCCCTCCCTGAGATTAGCATGATCCATTAAACATGCTCTCTGACTGCTAAATGGCGTTGTCCCATTTCCCCATAAGAACTTGAGAAATTCTGAGGTAACTCTGGCTAACAGCTGATTGAAAGCATCCAATCAAGAGCTCCTTAAAGTAAGAGGAGAAATTATCCTGATTAACATTATTTCCAAGAAGGTAGTCTCTAAGTAGGCTGTAAATTGTGTTAGAAGCATTTGGGTATTTCAGGGAAGGCTGAATTTGACACTGAAGTGGCCACAAAGTAATGTACGAAGTGGAGTGATCAAGGGAAGAACATTTTGTTGATTGTGGTGGGAAAATTGAATTACTCTCAGTTGCATAGCTATTCAGAATATGTACATTAAAGTGAGTGATACACAGTTTAAAAGAAGAGCAAGCAAATACAAAGAGCAGAAAAAGCCCCTTTCACAAATCCTTCTTGCCTCACTATTTATATCTTAAGATTGTTTTCACAGAGCTGGTCATGAATGCTTTATCCATTATGCTAAGACATCTCAGTGATGCAAACTAAATCAATACAATAGTATTCCTTAAAATAATTGCTTTTTCCTTGACTGATTCTACATTAAAAGCAACCTTTAAATGACAGCCATTAGCATCTGAGACCTGGTCACTGGTACTGATTGAGCTGTATGAGAAAAATGGTGAAGGGTCTGTGTGATAGAGTTGGTACTGAATTTCACAATAAAGCCTTCAAACTGGGAGTCAGTGAGAGAGTGCCTAAGTTGCCAGTTTGGGATAGAGGGTCTTTATCTTGTGGAAGAGGTAGCACATGGATATTCTCTAGCTCCTGGTGCTTCAGCGACCACCTTAAGCTTCCTTAAGCAGAGATACTGTGGCTGTAGTGGAGCACAGTAACATTCCAGCCCAGATTAGCCTCTCTGTTGGTAAAATGTCTCAAAATCCAAATCCCACATCTAAAATGCTGTATAACATCTGTGTGCTGGAGTGATGAATCTGCAGTTTAGTTTTGCCTGTTCCATGTCTTGGTCAAACCCATCACCCATCCTATGTCCCAGTTTGGGAGGCACTGCACACTGCCAGGCACAGTCCAGAGTGTCTTTCAGAAGCTTCCAGTGCAATGATGCATGACACTGAAATGCAATAAAAATTAAAACCTGGAATAATGGCAGGCATTAATAGATATTTTATATCTGATATTTCTGCGCCAAATATTTAAGTGAAATGCTAAATGGCAAGTTAAAAGAGCCACATGACTACAATTTAATGCTAAGAGCTGTCTAGTATGATAATGTCATCTCATTTCATGACATCCTCAAAGCTGACCAAAGCTGATCTAGAAGATTGATTTGTGGTATTTTTCCAGGATCAGTTATTAAAAATGGCACAGCCAGTGGTTCTTTGGGTGGTGCTTCAGCCAGAGCAATGGGTACTGGTACAATATTAAAGTCCCATCATGGCATGTAAAGAAGAATTGAAGGAAGAAGCTTTGAAAGTTTGGAAAGGAAAACAATCACTTGAAATACAAATAAGATTCCTGTAATCTTACCTCTGCCTAGAAGGAGTCTATTGGCATGGCTGGTGTGGTGCAGAGCAAAATATGATGAATGTGAACATAGTCCCAGAGAAGTTACATTTATTCCCCCCAAATCTAACTGCTGATAGACATTTATGGTGCCCATCCCTGTAATACCTGAGCTCTGTTTGACATTGTTGTTCAGGACTGGCAGCTCTTGCCTCCTGTCAAGAGGAGATCTTTAAGGAAGATCTCTGTTGGTTATGATGTAGCTTATACAGGAAAATATTTAAGGTAGCTGCTTACATGTATCCTCTTCTAAAAGATAAAGCACTTGAGTGCAGGCTGAATGCCTACTACCTTCTCATCTCTGATGTTCATTATAAACCAAGAAGACAAGTTTTTTAAAAGCTATTCAGATGTTTTGTGCCGTAACTTTCTCTAGTAGATATATTCCTATTGATTGCAATGAAACACAGAGAGTAGAAGAGAACAGATCAATTGAAAAGTAAAGTTAAGACAGCAAGCACAGTTCTTTTCCACTTATAGTAATGGAGGCAGTTAGGGCTGGATCTATCCCAGGTGTAATGCTGCTGAAGTCAATGAAGTAGTTCCAGCGATGAATTTGGTTCCCAGTGTTTTGTTTTGACCTTTTCAGAAGGTTGCTCTGCAGGAGTGAAACTATTAAATACAGCCAGCAATACCTTAAGCTGAAATATAGAAAAAGCAAAGCTAGTGTGCATAGCACCTTTTTCTTTAAGGAAGAGGCCTGACTTTTATAGAGTAGGGGCAAAAGAATTGATTCCAAATAAGTGCTAAAGTTAGTCCCAGGTTTCCCTGGTGAATAACAGTCCCAAGCTGGCCTAAGACTTGAATATCTCTGCATTTGTGCATGGCTGTGTGGAAGGGGTTGCATTGTCTTTCTATACAGCTGTGCATCAGAATGGGTTTGAGTTGGGTATCAGAGCCTGCAGAGACACTGTTCATCTGCTCACCAATGATCCATGTAAACCAGCTGAACATCTTCATTCAGCTTCAAGGGTCCTGAAATGGCCTGGCAGTGCTCAGTGTGACAATCGTTATTAGCTGGTATGCTTGGATTTCAGTAGCCATCACAGGTTCTTCACATACAGCAGTCGTCTCGGAAGGCAGGGACTAGTGCTGTGACTTTGGAGTACTTGCAGTTTCAAAGCATTGTTTTACATCTTTGGGTGCCCTAATCCAGGCCAAGAGAGCAGCATGTTCTATGGCAGCTGACAGGCAGCAGTGTGACTGAAAATGGGCCCTCCTACTGCCCTCCACTGAAACTTCCAGGGGTCTTTGGGAGCAGCAACAGTGAGCCCAGTCCACAGGGACAGAGGTTAACAAAGCTGGAGATGGAAAAGCTCTGGCTCCTCCTCTGAATTAGCAAGGATGGCAGAAGTCCACAGAGGGTATCAGAGGTGTGCTGCAGGAGGTCCCTTTGCCTGGGATCTGGGAGCTGGAGCAAGCTGTGGTGCTGTTGCTGGGGGAGGCGGTGCCCAGAGATGTGTCACACTGTCACACTGTCACACTGCCTTGGCCTGGAGGTGGTGCTCTACAGGCGCTCCTGGCGTGGCTGGCTGTGTGCTCCTACCCCTTTTCTCATAGCTCCTTTTTCTCTTCTCTCCTGTCCAGACCTTCCGTGCCCTTTTCTTTTGTGGCCCCTTCCCTCCTCCTGTCCTTCCCAGCAAAGCTTCTTTCCAGCTGAGCTTAATACCCAGGTGGCTCTAAACTGTCAAGTGCAGCGTGTCACTCTGCTGATGTCTGCAGCCCTAACATGGGCTGTGGGCTTTCTGGGGGCAGAGTCTGATCCCACATTGCCTGGCTCAAATGCACCAAGGCCTCCCCTTCCCCTTAGCTACTTGTACAATAGATGCACTGATTTGCAACAAGTTCTGATTTTGCTGGTGGGACAGGAGGAGGAGTAAGTAGGTCTAAAGATTCCTTGAGTCACTTGGACCTACCCATCCTGCATGTGCATGTGAGGTGAGAGGATTTCAACACAGACAACTCTGAATAAGACCATTCATGCTGATGGAAAGTTTCTAGTCAAATACAATCTCAGTATCCTCATTTGCCCTATTTCTTGCACCTTGTAATAGGTGTGAGTCCCTGTCCCAGCAGAGGTTTCCAGGCAGGAGACCATGAAGTCTCCTGCAGTAAGGGCTTTCTTACTTTTGTAGTCTACAGCACTATGTTTACTAGTTTCTTGTAAAGTGTTATCATAAATAATTAAAGCTAAACTGTGCTTGTTAAATAAATGAGGAATGCACATGTTCAGATGCATTATCTATGTTTTAATTGCACTCATTTGTTGATGCTGTCCTTGGGTAAGGAGGCAGGAGCCTTCTGCCTGAACGAAGGGCTTGGGAGCTGCAGGATCTGGGCTGGAGGACTGAACCCTTATTTGTTTGCCCAGGAACTTCTAAAATTAGCATAGTGGTGAACATCATCCAATGCATGAGATGGTGTTCCTGGAGACAGGTGCCATCCTTCTGCTATGGGCTTTCAAAGTGCAGAGAAACTACTTCCTGGAGTGAAATTTTTACAGAGGTGGTTTCTGATATCCAGGCTGCTGCTCAGGATGTGCAGGACAAGCGGGTGAATCCCAGTGCCTGTCATGTTTGCAACCATGTGTGTTCTTGCTGAGGACTTTGCAGTGGGCACTGCCCACGCCTGCCTGCACAGCCTGCCTAGGGCTGGGCTGCCCCCAGGGCTCCCGAGGTGTTCCCTGTGCTGCTTCCTGCCCTGAGTTGTTTTATTTCCTCCTGTGATCTGTCAGTGCTGTTTCTCCAGCTGTGCCCTGTGCTACAGCACACACAGTGTCTGTGCTGTGTGTGACCCAGCAGAATGCACACACAGCCCCACAGGGGTCACTCATCTGTGGGCTGGTGGCATCCCTCCCTTTCAGAAAGCCATCCAACTTCATCTTAGAACTGGTTTTAAAGCTACTTGCTGCACAGAGTCTCACTGCTGTCCTGATTAGTGATTTGAAATTTCTGGACTTAGTAACTCTATCTTCATTAAGAAGATCTGTTTTTCATAATAATTGTCTCTAAAGAGGGCCTGGGGGATTATTAAGAGATGGCATTCATTATCAGTAAAAATACCATGAAGAAATTTTATAGACAAATGTTGACATTCTGGATGATGTAGACTTTCTTCCACAAGGAAACAATTTTATCTAAAAAGCATAATTATCTTAATAATTATCTTGAAAACTAATTGGGATTTTGAGGCTTGGTCAGGGTTTTCTAGATGGTTGACACCAGCAGTGCTGAGCAGCTGGGAAAGGTAAGACTGGTTATTTGGGGAAAAAGCCTGAACACAAACCAACAGAAGAAAGGATGTGGAGGAGGAATAGTAGTAGCATCATTGATAAGGAAGGGCTTTGGTGGAATCTGACATGAAAACAGGCTAAGTTGGAGAGGAATGAACTCAGGCTGCAGACACCAACTTTGGATCTTGAGGGCTAAATGCTACTAGAATATGGCAGGTGGAGAACAAAGGATTTTTGTTTTATTTATTTATTTATTTTTAAAAATTTATTTAACCAGAAGGTTACAAGAGGGGCTAGTAGCTGCAGGGTCTGCTGGACAGTGTGATGGATCAAGCAAGAGGGTTTGCTGGTGGGAGGTCAAGGTGCAGGTAGGCTGCCCTGGACAAGGAAGAGATGGACAGAGCAAGGTGTTGAGCAAAAGGAGTGGGTTGCTTGCTGAATTTCTGGAGGCTTTTAATTATAGAAAATAAAGTGAATATTAAAAGCATTTGATGCATATCAGAAGCAAGAACAATATGCTGATAAAAGGCAGCTGTAAGATCAGATGTTTGTATGAATGGTCACTGAAGGAATGTAGGTATCCTTAAGATACTTCCTCACAGCATCTGTACTGTGTTTTATTAAAAGACTTCTGTCTTTAGAGTAATAATAGAGCAAGAGGGAACTAATTGATTTGCTCTTTTTTTTCCCTGTGCCTTAGATTTGCTGTCTTGATGTTTATTTTGGTTATTGTGGTTTCTGAGGCATTTTTAATTAGTATTTCTTTCTTAAACAGAGTGCCTGTGTATGGTTCAGAATCTCATGTCTGAGGCTGCGGAAAATATTATTTTACTGAAAAGGAATGGGAAAGTGAATTTTCTCTGAGGAGATAAGTTTTTGAATGATTGTTTGTATCTGCATCTAGAAGAAAGGAAATGATTATTTCTTATGGCAGCTGAGAGATGGTCATGAGGAAAAGGAAGCCATTATTAATTAATCATCAATTATTATTTTAATATTTATGTAGCACTGTGTGACTGGTACCCCACAGGGATGGCGGATCATCTCTCTGCCTGAGGAGCCTACATTCTAAATTTAGCCATGGTGATGGCTGCTCATGGCAGATGATATGTTTTCATCATTTCTTGCTCTGCCTCTGCTTTTGAGTTGAATCCCATTTTAATTCCCCATCCCCAATAGAGGGGAGCCTGCACTAAGCAGGAATGGCGAGATCAGAGTCTAAAAGAGTACAATCAATGCAGTAAACAGAGAGGCAGGATTAGAGGTCTGATCTCAGAGTTACATCTTGCAATCCTTACCCAGAATTGCAATAATGTAAATAAAATCTTTCCAAGAATAAGGAGTGCAGGATTTGGTGCCAATTTGGAAAGACCTGCCCTTTCTGGGCCCTCAGGCTGATGTCCAAGTAAAGTTTTAGGGTTTTTTCAAAGTTCTTAAATTGACACACTTACTGGTGAGACCTGGCCTCCATGGAACTGGTGGCAGCCATAGCAGGATGTTTCTCTGACTGGTGTTTTCCCTGACCTTACCTCTTGCTGAAGTCCCATTCCTGTTTCTTGCTTTGAAGCAGGTGTTTCTGCATGCTGTGCCTGTGCCTGGTACTGCACTCAGCTGGCAGCAGTCAGTAGGGTAATAAACTCTGATAGGTGCATTCTGATAAAACCCATATATTTAGCTCCTAAGAATCAGATACATCACAAGGGCTGTATCATGTAAGGTGGCAGTTCCACAAAGTGTCAAATTGGACTCTGTGATTCAGAGAATACGTTTATGTGGCAGCTGCTTGAAGTGGAGTGGATTTGAAAAAGCAACTGAAAATATGTAGTACTGAGAGAAACCAGCGTTTATGTAAAGTACCTATCATTGTCAAAGTGTGGTGTAGTGGCTAGAACAGAAAATGCGAGTCAAACAGTCTAGGGTTTATTTTTGGCTCAAGCATAACTGTACTGAAGTCAAACTAGTTGGAGCTAAATACAGAAGTCTCTCCTTATATAGGATTTTTGATCCTCTTTCAGAACTCTGTTAGAGATATATGCTGTTTTGTTTTTCTAGAGGATAATCTAAAAGCATTGGAGGAAGTTGCTACATTTTGTATTAATATATGCAAGATTTTTTCCATAAGCATGTGAGTTACCGTGAGATGTATGACTTCTGTGCTGGGAGGGATAAATGTGTGGAAATCTATAGCTATTGCCAGGTGCCAGTCTTAATGAGAAATCTGTTGGCTTCACTGAAATTTTGCATAGATATTTTCCCCTGTCAGGTAACCTACTTACATAGAAGAGTACTGTATAACAGTCTTACAGACATTTCTGGGCAGAGAGTCCCTGTTCTTCAGAGTAGAAGTCCAGGACAAAAAGGCAAGTTTTAATTTATTGGTACATTTTCATTCACTCAAATAAAAATAAAAACAAACAGAATAAAGGAAGTTTAAATATTTTCAATGTGACTTTTGCTTGTTAAAAAAGATTCTTTAAAAAACCAAAACAATCTGATTCTTTAAAAAACCAAAACATTCCTCCAGGGGAATGCCTGCATAGTGCTCTGCAAAAGGTATCCCAGTGAATTCCAGGAGGGTTCTCTTGGAGAAGTTCAGCGTCCTGGACAGTGATTTTATCTTTGGGACATTGTTTATAGGACATGTCGTGGTTTGGCTGTCCCTACACTCTACTGTGCAGGGGTAGCAGATATATCCTTAGAGATTACCACACGAGAGGATGTTGTGGTTCCCTTTTGTTTCAACTTGCTCCCAAGTCAAGACTGTTATTCAAATGTACTCCCAAGAGTGAGGCAAGAGGCAGTCCAAGCATGTGGGCAGTGGATTCTGCAGAGACGTGATTTGACAGTGGTTTCATCCCTCTGGGCTGGCAGGCCTCTGCTGCACTGAGTGTGCTCTCTGGCTGCACAGAGCTGGGCATGTTCCCTTTGGGGATCAGTGCCTCATAGAAGTAGGACCTGATCAGCTAACCCAATACTTGCAGTGCACAGGCCTGAAATAAGTCACCAAAAAAAGTGTGTAACAGGGTGTTACTATCTTGTTCATCTGATTAGAAATAAAAAGTAGAGCTATCAGAGGAGAGGGAGACACCAATTTGGTTACTTGTGTTGTCATTTCCTGCTGGCAGCAGAGCAGGATGGGCACAGGACTAAGAGCAGCCACAGCTGGTTTGGCCATTCTGGTTTGTGTGATGGCTGAGGGCCAGATACAGCCAGGACCACGTTCATTTCTGTGCAGGATGGTGCCCCAGGCAAGCAAGCATCTTGTAAGATGAACATTCTGCTGTAACTGCCCTCCCTTCTCACAAGCATTGTGTCAGCAGGAAGAAAAGCAAACCTTCAGGCAGGCTATAAGATGGTACTTTTTTAAGTACCTGAAGGCTGAAGCAATACTAACTTCACTGAAAGTCATTTAAAAGTCAATGAGACTTGGGCTTTTAAATCTTTCTAATGCTTTTCTTACAAGTTACCATCAGTACTTGAAAATCTAATCTATTAGCTGTGCCTCCGTTGCACCATCCATCTTAGAATTTCTAATCAAAGCTGTAAATATCTATAAATCTGTAATACCTTATGAATTCTCTATATTGACTTGAATTTTGGGATGTTTACTGTATGAGTGTATTGATTTAGGCTAATAGGAAAAATAACCCAGTCAGTAATAAAAGCTGATGGTAAATCAGCCCAGTTCAGGTGGGTGACAGGCAGGGATGGAGAGATCCAGCAGACAAAGGCCAGTAAGTCTGGGACAAGGGACTGTCCAAGGGGGACCTGCTGAGGGGAGAGCAGTGTTCCCTGATTTATGAATCAGCTGTAATCATGTTACTGCCAGGTGGCACAAGGTACATTTGTCTGCCCTTCTTTAACTCGCTGTTAAGCAACACTTCAGATTTAAAGGCACTGGCAGAAGTCCAGCGGAGTCCTCACAGCTTGTTGGGTAGATTGGGTTCATTCTCAGGGTCCTGCTTCTCATCTCAGGCCTGTCCTGGTAGGAGCAGCTGCAGGATTGTGCCCTGGGATAGAGAGTGATGCCTCACATGCTGGAGAGGTGTAGTCAGAACAGCAGAGGTGTCACTTCCCGCAGAACACTTTGGGGGGAAAACAGCCATGGGTTATCCAGTTCAACAGCTGATATGGATCTGAACCATTTTGCCTGAAGCCATTGGGTAGAGTGCAGGGAAAAATGTTAGTGACCTGCAGGAAAAGCCAGACTCCATGACATAGATGTAACATTAGGCTTAGTTGCAAGACCAGAAGCAGTAGAGTTTGTAACCTGAGTGTCTCCTTTTCTGGTCAAGCTCCTAGGGATATTAACTTGGGTTGTTATTACTCAGTCTTTTATCCTTGTGGTTTATAAAGCAAAAGAGCTTTTTTCTCTGTTAATTTCCAGTATATTACTTTCTTGTTTTAAATAAAGCTCCTGATCTATTTTTGAATAACATAATGAGTGAAAAATGACTTTATTCATCCTGGTGGCAGGACAGCAATTTGTTACACTGCCAGCTAGAGGACCTGGATCAGAAACAAATTTGGGTTCCCAGGCTCCATGCCAGAAGAGCTGAGACATATTTTTGAGGTGATGTACTTAGACTCTAGGGGGAGATTGTTGACTGAACTGAGCTGCTTTTACAAACATCCTGCCAGCTGAGCCTTGACACACTGCTGCTCTTTGCCTCAAATGGGCAGGTCCCCTGCCCCACACTGTGCACCAGGGCTAGGAGCTGCTCCCAGGAGCTGGAAGCACAGGTGAAGGACTGGGGATGCTTGCAGCGGAAATTAAGTTCATGTGTTCACACTTAGTTATCACTTACTATTCCATTGATCCAAGCACAAGGATCATGTATAATGGTGACTGTGGGTTATTGGAGGGGGGGTTTGTTGCCCTTTTCATGTGGGGCCAGAGCTGAAACTTGAGCAGAAGATGACGCAAGGCCATTGCTTCCCACATGACCACCCTGGACTTGACCTAGTTACACACCACCCTTTGAAAGCACTCTCTGTCCTTCCCTGTAGCTCTTCCCACCATGCTCCGTGGCACTTCCTCATCTCCCAGACCATTTCCACCTTGGCCATGCTCCTGCTATCTTAGGCTGATGCAAGGTGGAAGCTGGAGGCAGGGACTGCTAGTGGGGCAGCCGTGAGAAGTTTGGTAGCTCTGAAGCTGCAGCTTTTTTAAAACCTGCAGCTGAACCTGCATAGGGCCTGATCTGTTACAGTTATTGTTTGTGTGAGGCAGCATCTTCCAGCTGCTGTTCTCTCCATGGGTGAGAATATCATCAGCTGGAATGATCTGCTTCCACATTTTGTATAGACATATTAAGTACTTGGAAAAGCTCCAGGTACTTGAAGAGAGCCTGTAAGAGGAAAAGCTATGGGCTGAGACTGTAAGGGAGAACGTGTTGTGAGGACCATTTTATCGAAAAATAACTCCCTTTGCTTTTATCTGGGTAGATGCAATACTGATAATTATGACTGTAGCATTAGATGGTCATTGCTAGGTATGTTTATGTATTATTTTCTGATGTTTTTGTATACCAGTAGTGATTTCAGAGAGTGAAATGCAGGTTATTAGTAGCACTGTTGGAGCAGTAAGAAGGTATTATGAAATCAAGACATGTCTGCATAGACCTGAATCATGTGTCCTAGATATATGATAATTACCATAGTACACAAGAAATAGAGTTTTCAAGCAAAGCTATGAGGTGACACGTTTAAAGCAAAGGAAGTTTTTTTTTCTCACAGTCAATAGTTAAAGCGTGGAACTTCTTGCTACAGGCTGTTGTTGATGCTGAAGTTTACAGAAACCTTTTCGAAAGTTGATAGGAGAAAAATATCTTCTGGTTTACAGCATACCACAACATCTGATTGCATCTTTAGCTTCAGCTTTCAAGCAGCAGGTCTCTGGAAGTTCAGGAGAATGCTGCAGAGTATCACTGTATATTTGCCCTGTTCTTCCTTAGGACATGGCTGGAACGGGGATGTGGGCAAGAGGAGCTTTGCTCTGACTGACTTCTTCAACTCTTACAGTAAACATTAAATGGAGTTACATGACAGGGAGGTAAGGAAGAAATAAAGGTAGAGGGTTGGATGCTGATTAGCCCTGGCATAAATCCAAGGATGCAATCAAGTAGTGCACAGAGCCACAGAGCACTGGGGTACCTGAGGACAGCTTCAGCCCAGCTCTCTAAGGACTCTGCAGGCGCCAACATCGCACTTCCCGCTCAGTAAGGCAAGCACAGCCATAAATATCCACCTGGCCAGTTCCAAGGTTTTATTCCATCTGCCCAACCTATGAGAGAAGAAACAACTTAAGGGGAGCCCATTAACTTCAGTAAGGACCCCCTTTGGGTACTCAATGACTAAAAGCCTAGTCTTGAACAGAGTTAAGCACACATTTGCCATGGTGTGCGTTCACACACACAAATACGTGTTTCACCAAGAGCCCAGCTGCAGCCCCACACTTCACATGTGAGTGCAGCATGTCTCTGGCACCCTAAATCTGATATGTGTGTGTAAGAATTCTGAGTCAACCCTGGCTGTGTACAAGAAGTGTGCAAGATGGGTAGGAAGTTACTGATGGCAGTGCTTGTTTCAGCCCAGTTGTTTTGTCTTCTTCATTTTTGTAGAGGTTGTGACAATGGACAGAAATCCATAAAAGTAAGGGTGATGTGTGTATTCTCTGGCCTCTTCTGGTCAGCACTTACAGATTTCCTCACTTGGCAAAGTGACTACCTGTAATCAGTGGAGCATTTAAATCTTGGCTTTTTTATGATTGAGACCTGTGCATGGTAATGGATAAGTTCAGAGGCAATTTCTTTCATAAGGAGGTGAGTATTATGTAATTTAAAGGGGCTACAGTTTTTCCTGTTTGTTGAATCTATGAGTGTTTTGCATCATGAACATCTGAATTTTCTACTTGGAGGTAAGAAATACCTACAGTTTGTTGTAATAATACATCCAAAGCACAGCATTCCCCACCGATTGTCATACACTGTGATCTTGAGAGCTATGAGATTATGTTGTTTGGAGAGCCAAGAGGAAGGAGGAGTAGCAGGACAAGTTTTCCAGTAGAGGTAGCAGCCACAGAGTGACTTTGGGTTGAGCCACGTTTGCCCTGGTACCCAGCATAACCCAGCTGCCTTTGCCTCAGCAGCATCGCTGTCCCAAAGCGGTGACAGCGTTCCTGGCGCTGGCTGTGTGCCCCTGGCATGGCAGCCTCGCAGGAGTTTGCAGAGACCTGTATCTCAGGAGCCCTCTGGTGACCTCCTAGGTCAAAGCCATCCAGGTCACTCACAGCCAGAGTAGTGGCATTGACCAGTCTAGAGATTCACTGAATCTTGTAGCCAAGTTTTGACTTTGTTGCACGCAGTTAAAAGCTGTCCTGCCAGTTTGTTTGCTGATACTCCCCCAGATCTGGCATTCCTCTGATTATGTAGCCAACTGTAGTTTGTTATTATTTAGACCAAATCATGCCTTGGGCAAAACTGACATCACTGCTGGGCCTCATTAGGGAAATGAGGAGCAGGGTGTGGGGAGCCGGCTGCAGGAAGTGCCTCTGTTTCCCACCACTGAACTGGGCGGTGAACGCCCCTTGCCAGGCAGGTTAGTGGGGTCTGTGGTTTCAGTGTAGCCCTTTGCCAACGCCCTTCAGTTTCAAGAGGGGTAGGAATCTCACTTGTGTTCTGGTTTCAGCTGGGATAGGGTTAATTTCTTCCTAGTAACTGGTAAAGGTTTTGCATTTAATATCAGAGTAATATTGATAACACACTGATGTTTTAGGTGTTGCAGTGCAGTGCTTACTCTAAGTCAAGGACTTTTTAGAAAAGTTCCTTGTGCTCTGACCGTGAGCAGGTCCAGAAATAAGCTGGAAGGGAGCACAGCCAGGACAGGTGACCCAAACTGGCCAAAGGGATATTCCATGCCATCGAACATCATGCTCAGTGTGGGGGGACATGGCTGCCAGGGGCTGATCACTGGGCAGCAGTCAGCAGGTGTTGAGCAATTGTATTGTGCATCACTTGTTCATCTATTATTATTACTGTGGTTTTATTAATATTATTATTATTACCTTTATTTTAGTCATTAAATTGTTCTTAACTCTGGAGCTTCACATTTTTCCAGTTTTCCCTCCCATTCAAGCTGGGGCTGAGGGGCAGTGAGCAAGTGGCTGTGTGGGACTGAGCTGCTGTCACAGCAGCTTTTGAAAAGTTGACATGCATGCTATGTGGTGTAGGCCTCTCCATTGCTGCCTTGTGTTTGCTTTTTTCTAATCACCATTTTAAAGAGCAGTATTATCAGGGCAACATGGTTTCTGTGCATCTCTGGTAATTTCATAATCAATGGATTTAAACAAATGAAGACTAATCATGTAGCTGTTGGTAGATGGTAAAGTGTCTTCAAGTAGTGCAGAATTTCTTAGTCTGCTTAGTTACATTGACAGTTTGGAAGAAAGAGAGTGATTAGTGAAATCTGGAATAATTATTTCATTTACAAACTTCTTTTGCTAGCCATTTTTCTTTTCTTGTGTTTAAATATCACCTTGATGTTGCCTTATGTCTCCCATACTTTACCTTACTTTATACCCTACTGGACTTTAGCTATGTAATTCCTGTCTTTCCCTTTTATCTAGTTGTTCCTGACCTTTGGAGCTGATTGTGTAAGCAGAGGTGCAAGTAATGTTTTCCCACTGAAGATCAGACATGTCATATAAGCCATTGTCTTTAGTGTCATTCTGTAGTTCACTGTGTCTTGCTAGTTCAACCTGCAACGAGTTACTAAAGTTAACTTATAAATTAACTGAGTAATTTGTCTTATGAAGAAAAGTAGCGTTTGAAGAGAGTAAATGTGTGTTCCAGCCACCACAGCAGCAAAGTCCACCACTCGAGCTGCTAACGTCCAACCATTATCTGCCTCTTATTTCACGATGAACAGGATAACAAAAGCATTCTTACGAATGGACTGTTTCTAAACATATCAGAAGTTTTTTTGGACCAGCACCTAAGAAATGAAACTGTTTTTTTAAGACCTCAGTTTTTATTTTGGCACAAATTATAGATGTTCACAGAAGTATCAGTAAGTGCAGGCTCTGGAGATGGGTTGCTTCTCATTAAACATGCATGTGTTATTGTCTTCTTACTTCTTTAGACCTGGCCTTCATTTTGAGGTCAGACTTTAATTTCTGAAGAATGTAATTTAAAGCTATGTATAGTGCTTTGTGATTACCTGGAACTACTAAAGAAAAAGACTTGGCAGTGGCAAAATAAATATGTAGGAGCTGTAGCTGCCTTAACTCTGCTAGAGGTAGTAAAAAAGAAAGTCTAAACACTTGAGTGATTTTAACAAGGGACCAGAAGCAAGTGAAGTGTCTGTTGCATTGCAAAAAGTTTTACAGGCAGAAGTTGACAACACAGGAGGCTCCTGCTCCCTGTATTTAAAGTTTACTTTGCCATTTGTCTTGAGTGGGTTCAGTGTTGTAGTGAATAATTTATAGGCAGTATGAATGAGCTCATTAGTCACCTTTTCAGAGCTTAAGTGAGTTTTGTGGCTGTCATTACATGGGTCTTCTGTTCGCCGGCATGACAAAAGGAGGCTCATGACAAAAGGAGGCTCGGCAGCTTCGTTTGTGCTGGCACAGCCCCGACTGGCCTGTCTGCTGCTGAAACCCCAACTCTGCTGCTCAGCAGAGGCCCAATAACCTGCAGGGCTTTTTCCAGGGATAGCTTATTTCTTTTTTTCTTACATGTGGTGTTTGGTTTGATACCGTGTTGTTTTCATGTTGGGGGTGTTTTTCATTGTGAAGAAGAATATTGAAGGTTATGTGACAGGTGATGTGGAGTAAGTAAAACCCTCTACTTGCATACAAACAATAAAAGTAACTTTTCTCCTCAAATGTTCTTAAAAATTTTGTTATAAACTGTCCTGATTTTGGCTGCGATGGAGTTAATTTTCTTCCTAGTAGCTGATACAGTGCTGTGGTTTGGATTTATTATGAGAATGACATTGGTAACACGCTGCTGGTTTAGTTGTTGCTGTGCAGTGCTCAGCCTAAGTCCAGGGCTTTTCAGTTTCCCATGCTCTGCCAATGAGCAGGTGCACAAGAAGCTGGGAGAGAGCACAGCCAGGACAGCTGACTGCAACTGGCCAAAGGGATATTCCATATCAAAGAGCATCGTGTCCACTAGATAAACTGGGGGAGTTGGCTGCCAAGGGCTCATCACTGCAGGGGTACAGGCTGGGCATTGCCCAGCAGGTGCTGAGCAATTGTATTGTGCATTATTTTTGTGTCCATCTTGGGGTTTATTTCCCTCTCTGTCCCTCTCTCATATCTTCCTTTTCACTACTACTATTGATGTAAAATTGTACTTTATTTCATTTATGAAGCTGTTCTTAACTCAAAAAGGTTTTACCTTTTTGCGATTCTCCTTCCCATCCCACCAGGGGTGGGAGGAGTAAGCACATGCATAGTACTGATGTACTTCCTGGCTGGGATTAAACCACAACATAACCATAACATTTTTTTGTCCTTGAAATACTTATGGAGGTGCTAAACTGTGCTGGAACTAGCTGAACCTAAGAAAAGGGCTTAACTATCAATGTTTACAAGCCTGCACATTAAAAGAGAAAAACATTCCCAAGATTATTTCATAGTGCTTCAGCAGCTATGGCCCACCCTGTCCTTGTGGCATCCCTGTGAGAAACCTGTGGAATGTGACATTTGCCTGCAAAAAGTCTGTGAGGTGCCAGATGCACCTCCTGGATCACTGCAGCTGCTCACTGAGGTTACCTGTTGCCAGAAAGACTGGGGCAATGTCAAAAGGCCTGGCAGAAATTAATGTCCCAGTGAATAAGTCAGTCCATTACAATAATGCACTCTTGTCACCATAGAGAAGCCAAAAACTGCTTGCAGGGAAACCCACCACTCAGGACATGAATGTAGCAGCCAGGGGGGTGGTTCTCTGGCCACAGAAGTTGTTGCTGGCATGTGGGTACTTGAACTGTGCCTTTTTTGCTATGCCAGCTTTCCTCGTTCCTCCCAAAATCTTGCTTACCTGCTCTGCCTGATTGCTGCTCTCTGGTTCAGCCTTGGAGGCCGCCTCACTTGTGGCTGTGGAGGGGAGCACAGGACAAGACAGAACCTTTCTGCAGATGGTACTGACCCATTTTAGTCCTTCCACTGCAGTTTTTCATTGCTTTCCACTCCTTGCTCCCTGGTGCTTTTGGTGGGCTGGTCTGTAGCGCTAAAAACACACCAAGGCCAGAAGTCTGCTTATTCATTTTATGGCACTTGGTGTGTTTGCCACAACCTGCACCCTCTCAGCATCTCTTTGCAGACACAACTGTAGGTCAGCATGGCCATGCTTGTACTTCATCCCTGCACCACCTCATACAGGCTCTCATACAATATTGTCTCTGTGTTGTTGCAATTTGAGAATCTGCATTTCACAGGATTTCCTCCGTGAAATTGTTCAAGAAACGTACAGGAAGAGTAGAGCCAAGTAGTGAGTAGAGGAAAGGACCCTGGAATATCCTGTGCTACAAAAAGCTGGAAGTCAAGCTGGGACTCACACAAGTATAGTTGTGGCTGGGAAATGCACCTGGCACAAGCAAAAGGTCAGAGGAGAATAATTGCCTTCTGGCTCACAGCATGTTGAGTGTTAGTTGCTGAGAACTTCAGTTGATGAGATGTGAACACAAACTTCACTACCTGTGAGGTCCTGTTGCAAACTCAATTTTGCATGCACAGTTACACAAATAAAGGACAAATTTATAAAATAATTGATGAAGTGAAGAGTTTGTATTCAGGAAAGCTGAGGCATAATTTGGGATGTTGACTTGAAATAATTTTGTCTTAGTTTTAGAAATTCCACTTGGAAATGCAGCTTGGAAGCTTTATAAAAAGAACATGGTTTTCCAGTGTAGTTCTCCCCAAAACTCTTCTGATCTTTACTTGTCTGCACTGTTGGCTGCTGCTTTTCCTCCACACTGCTTTTGAGAACAAAAATACAGTTGATTTCTGGTTCTGCTGATTACTTGTAACTTTGACTTCAGCTGCCAAGTGGTGAATACTAATGTTGAGATAACGCCAGGCCAGATCTTGTGGTATTATACCTTTACAACAGATAGCAGAGTTTGAGTAACAAACTCCAGAACACAGTTCTTTCATTTTTCAGCCTCTTTAAACACTGCAACTGTAGTAGAAATACTGGTTTATGTTGTACCAAATGTACCAGCTGAGTTAGTTAGATGAGTTCAGACCTTTATAGCAGAAGACTCCAGTAGAGATAGATTTATTCCAGCAACATTTTGCTTTCCACTGACTGGGCTACTAAAATAAGCTGCACAGGCAGAAGCTTCCCTTTCCCAGTATAATCTAGGTTTGCCTTTGTACGTTGGGTAATTACATTGTGAGAGCATCTCTCATATGGATCCCTTTTAACAAATATATGTAAGACAAACGAGCATGCATGATGCTCTCCTCCCACCACTCCTGCACAGAAACACAATTGCTGGTAGCTTCTCAGCTGTATATAATTTTAGCACTAAGTATACTCATTTTCTTAGAAACTGCAAGTGTTACTACAAGAACATCGTAAATGTGCATACATTAATTTGTAAAAACAAAAATTTGTTTTAATAAAAACTGTGGATTTTATTGGAAGAAATTAATTTTATTTTAGCCTGTGAAATCGAAATGCTGTAGATAGTTCTGTTTGCTCAGACTTCTGACAAAGCTTTGTATTGGTCCTCCTTTTCTCGGCAGTTTTAGATTCAGTTCTGTTTCTGTTGGATTTTGCCTGCTGGGGAAAATGAGAACTTGAAAACTAATTAAATGCAAGGTTGGGAAAATGCTTTGTAAATCTGATTCCATGTTCTCAAGTGAATGAGCAAAAGACAGATCTATTGGTAAGCTGGAGTAAGCTGGGCCTTCACTGCATGTGCAGCTTATAGCTTAGTGCTTGCTGTGGCTGAAGAAAGGGAAGGGCAGGATTGCAAAAGTCATGGGACACACAGGCAGGGTACAACTCTACTCAGAGCAGCTGTGAAGCCAGAGTTGCTCTCTTTCAGGGCAGCAGGGCACTGTTTGTCAGCCCATTAGGTGTGTTGCTCTCTTTCAGGGCAGAGAACTCTGGCTGTTCTGGTACTGTTCCAGGAATTCAGACACAGCTGTTTCTCTGCCCCAAAAGCAGGCATAGTGCAAAAAACAAAACCAGGCTGGTCTGCTGTGGTTAAAAATAAAGAAGTGTTGATACTGCAGGAGAAGAATGCTGAGAACAGGAGTTGTGAAAGAGGAAATGAATAAACACATACTGTGTTCATGATTTAGTTTTTATAAGTTTTTGAAGGTGTCCAATGTGCTTGTGCTTTGTACAAGATGAAATCCATTGCCTTAGAGAAAACAAGATTAGAAATATCAAGACTGATGGGGACACACCAGTCATTCTTCATGGGGGAAGAACTGACACAGAATGAGATGGTCAATGTACAGGTGTCAGGGCCTGAGCTGTGTCCCACACTGAGGATGTGACAGCAGCCCTGCCCATATCATTCTTTGAAAAGTACATCAGGACCCTTAAGAATAGGAGAGTTTGAGAGTTTTGGTTTTTTTACAGCTGTATGTCTAATTGTAAATCCTAATGAGGAAGCTTTGCTGGCAAACTTGCAGCAGATTTCAGGGAAGAAGTCTGACTGTGATGTAGAGAGAATAAACAATGACAAGGACACCAGTCACTAAAGACATGGTAATTGGAGACCATGGGAAGAGGGGCTTAAAGGTGAGGATAAATAATGCAGGACTGTTGAAGTGTGGCAGGTGAGGCCAGAAGGCAGGAAGTAGAAATATTTGGCAATGTTATGTGACGTGGTGTCCTGCTTTTGACTGAGATAGTGGTGCTGTATTTTTGGATTCAGTATGAGAATTAAGTTGATACCACAGTGATGTTTTAGTTGTTGCTGTTCAGTGCTTGCCCTAAGTCAAGGACTTTCCAGTTTCCTATGCTCTGACAGTGAGCAGTGCACAGGAAGCTGGGAGGGAACATTTTGCCAGGACAGGGGACCTGAACTGGCAAAAGGAATTTTCCATACCATAGAGCATTGTGCTCTATGTATATAAACTGTGGGGGAATGGCCAATTGCTTCTTAGGGATGAACAGGGCATCAGTCAGCAGGTGGTGAACAAATGTATTGTGCATTATTTGTTCCTCTTGGGTGTTATTCCTCTTTCTGTTTCATATTATTGCTATCATCATCATCATCATCCTTTATTTTATCTTTTATGAATTATGAAACTCTTCTTATCTCAACCCTTGAGTTAAGGGGGTTTTGGTTTTTTTTATTCTGATTCCTCTCCTCACTGTGTGTGTGGTGGGGGAGAGCAAGCGACTGTGTGGTATTTAGTTGCTATCTGGGGTTAAACCATGACACATGGTCATAATACTAGGAAAGAAAGATGTTCCTGCCGAGGCGGAGATTGAGGGGGGAAGATGAGCCCGTGACCCTTGCTGTGCTTGTGTGCTTGATGGCTTGTGGGAAATTTTCAGGGATTCCAATCTAGAAGAGGATAAGAGATAAAGGAGTATCGAGAGATGGCTGGAAATCCTCATTAAATAAGATACTGCAACATCTGCAGTTGGTATTCTGAAATCTGAGTGGAAAGATTAGACTGTTGTATATTAGCCCACAAGGCTAAAGTGCAGCTCTGCACTGTTGGAACTTCTAATCAGCCTTCAGCACGGCAAGTACTTTGGTCTTGATGTACAAACAGTTTCATCTGTCAGTGTTGCAAATCTTGTGCTAAATGAATTAATATTATTGCTGTCTCAGAAATGGGGAAATCAACACCCTAATAAATTTGGGGGCTCTCCTGAGATTACAGTGAGTATTTAGTTACTTGATGGCCGTCCATTAGTTTTCTGCTGCTGCTGTAGTCTCTAAGCCAGCAGTTAATGTTCTTTCAATGGAGCTGCATGAGACTGTATGCTCTTTTCTTAAATTAGTTGTATTAGGTATTCCAGCAGAGAGTCAGAAGTTGGGGAACAGTCTTCCTAAGAGGCAGTAGTGTTTACCTAGTTTCTAGTATTTTATATAGAGTGCTCTGCAAGTCAGCAGCTGCAGTTGCTGCTGAGCTCAGGTAAGTGGCAGCCAGCTGTGGCTGCCCTGCACCGCTGCCTCTCACGGGGCACCTCAGCAGGGAGGGTCTGCCAGCCCTCCGACCCCGCGGGCACTCTGTCCCCCTGCTCTCCTGACCTTCCCTGCCACCTGCTGCTGGCCCCTGGGCTTGATCATGCCAGCTTTTCTGTCTGCACAGAAAATGTCTCAGTGGCCCTTCAATGCAACCTCTAGTGTGCACTCTGGGGAAATTCCTACCTGCCATGGAGAAACCAGAAAACTCTGAAACTGATCATATTCCACCAATATTCATGGGGAATTTGGCCACTAATTCTGAACAGAACTGAGCTGAATAGGATGATACATAATGTATTCAGGGTATAATTTTCTTTGCATACCCTGCATCTCATGAGGCTTCCCCCTTCTCTCTTCAGAAATACTTCTCATTAGCTGAATTCTTCTTGGTAGTTTTTCAAGACACTTGACTTTTACAAGTGATAATAAATGCAATAAATCTCCTTGCTTGCCAATAAAGAGGTACGTTGATTCACTCAGAGAAATGTCTGAAGCATTTGGAGTAAATTCAGGTGGGTGGAGTTATGACTTGATAATTTAGTTTGGGTTTGAAACCCAAGGGCCATGAGATAAGAACGGTGTAAGTGGTCTTGCTGACTGTTGGAGTGTTAGGGCTGGTGCCGTCACAGGGCAGGTTTGCCAGTGGGTAATGATGATACTCTGCTGCCTGATAGGTATTCTTCCCATTCTGCAATTCAGCTGCTGGTGTGTCTTCTTGAAAATATGCAAGAATGTGAAATAGCAGTTCACTGGGCAGGGGAGGGAAAGCTATCGGCAAAATAAGTCTTAGCTAGTTATGACAGGAATTTCTAGTTCTAGAGAATCAATGAAATGCTTCTTATCCCTGTACTTTGAGAATGAGGTGCTTGCCAGTCTTATCTAAAACTGTGAATTTCACGAGTGTTAAAGAGATTAAATAAGGTAACTCATCCATTGGGAAATAATGCAGAATTCCCTAAAGGTCTTGAGGCAGCTGTTCTAACTTTTCTAAATAAAACAGCTAAAATGTTTTCTTTCCTGGCTTAGTGACAATTTCTGTGTCCAGGGTGGACTGCACTGGGAAGGATACCTGTATTTCTGACTGAAGTGATATTGTTTATACATCTCTGCAGCAGGCATTTTCTGTAGTGAAAGGAAAATTTATTTTAAAGTATGCTAAATCTGCAAGCGTTGTTTACCCAGAGCGGAAAATGTTTGATTTTTGTGGACCAGCTACGAAACAGTTTCCAGGTACTTGTTTTGTGAGTAGACAGCCTTACTTTAATTTTGTGCTGCAAATCACTGAAGCTACTTGAGCTCTGGCATGTAACAAACATACAGGAGACTACACATTCACCTAGTGCTGTCTAGACTGGACAACTTCTTTATTTTTAAATCAAGTTAGTTTCCTTCAATTAATTCAACTGATGGCAAGGATTTTTTACTCAAGTTAATACTAGTTATGTCAGGGTATGATAGCAGACGAGAAAACGCACCATTGTTTTCCAATTGAGTCAAGCTTTCTTTTAAAGCAGATTTTCCGTCAGAAATATTCCCCCCGTCCCCGTGGGCAGCTGCTGCAGATTCCCGCAGCACGGCTCTTGCCCGTGCAGCGCACAGCGGTGCCGGAGTCGCTCGGTGCCCGGCGGCAGCGGCAGAGGCCGTGCGGGATCCCGCGGGGCCCGGCTGCTGCTCACGGCGCGGCAGGTGCCTGGCCCCGGCCGGCGGACTCGTGTGCGCCGCCGGGCCGGCAGGTTCGCCGGTCTTCGGCAGGAATTGAATTACCTGCCCACTGGGAGGGTGCTGACAGATGCCTCCCCCGCTCCTCTCGCGGGAGAGGCAGAAGCAGGGCTCCGTTATGCTCAGCCGTGGGCTCCCGGGGCTCGTCCGTGCCTTCGGTGTACATCGCGGTTCAGCCGGGGTCGGCCTGGGCGGCCGAGGGGAGAGGAGACTCGCACAAGTGGGAGCGCCGCGGCTGCCGGTTCTCTGCGCACCGGGGCTGCCCGAGCG
>VZTB01009531.1:1054479-1122789 GCA_013397245.1 Thryothorus ludovicianus | reverse complement strand
GCCGCGGCCGCCCGGTCACCCCCGCTGCCTGGAGCGGGGAGAGAGACGGGAACAAAATCACGAAGTGATACGGCCCTTTGGGAGGATACTGGCAAATAAGGAAATTAAACAGAAAGAGAGCAGCATGTTGTCATAGCAACAGTGCAATTAAATTACTTTACTGTCAGCCATCATATAATTTTCCTGTTTAGAAGCTCATGGGACAGAACTTCCATTTGGAGTCAAAGTTGAGTGTGCGGCTTAGGTAGGCAGTGCCAGTGCCCCTGGACGCTGATGATTCCCTTGTTTACCTTCTGGTTGCGCTGGATGCAGTTTTGAAAACTAGGAAGTGGTGCCGACGCAAGTTTGGCCTCCTGGTGTTTATATCTGCCTCGGTATTTTTTCCTTTTCCAGACACTTACTCATGTAAAGCTGCACATTTTCACTGAACATGTTGAGTGTATTGATGGGCTTCTGTGCAGAAAAGTTCTATGTGTTTCATTTTTAGTAAATATCTGCTTTGGTGTGACTTTATAGAAAGACCCTAAGAACTTAAAAGCTTTCATTTTTGCGCATTTATGACAGCTAAATTAAAGTCCATTATTTCCTTTTCCCATAATGGCTGTGTTGCTCTATTTTTCCCTGCAGACAGATAGTTCATTCTGTTGTTACCTGTAGCTTTTTTTGCCTTTCATTTATGGTATCGACTGTGTAACTGCATAACTTTAGGTAACTGCTTAGGTTGTGTTTTAGGTACAGGGAGTCATTTTCTTCTTGTTCAGTGTTTGTGCAGAAAGTTTTGTTCATTTAAATTCTGTTATTTACTCTGTCCAGTTTTTGTTCCACTTCTGTTCACGTCTCCAGACGTAATTCCTGGCAGTTTGGCTATATGTAGAAGCTAAAGGAGTCTGTCTCCTCTTTCTGAAGCAGAATTGTTGGGCTTATCTGCTTCTCTCAAATTGGTGCTGAAGTGCTCAGACCATCCCAAATATTAGTGCTCACAGATGTCCCCCCAGGGCCTGCTGTGGGTGCAATACCCTCAGCAGCTCATCCCGCTTCTCACAGGCCATTGATGAGCATCACAGAGGTCTTTCTGACTCTTGTTTTCTACTGTGTTTGAAAAAAGTTCAACTTATGTTCAAATCTTCTCTGTGTACATATATTTTTAAAGCACTCTATGGCTCTGGCACTTGCTTCCCCATTTCTTGGCCCTGGGCCCAAAACTACCGGGTGTTGCTTTACCTCCTACTTACTCCTGATCTTGATGGTTTTGAAGTTCTGCTCTCATTTCTGAGTTTTGGTGCAACCAAGTCAGTATGGATGTTTGTCTGCCTAGGCCTTTAGCCAGAGTGATTTTAATCATGGTGCTCTTGTATTGTCCTCGAATGTGAAACAGCTGAAATTAATCTGAAGCAACTGGACCTAAGTCCCTCTTTTTTTTTTTGTTATTTTAGTTCACATCCCTATTAAAGTGATACAATTGGGGTATTCAATGGTTGAAAACACTGCTTCCTCTTCAAAGAGACATGGTTTGGAATTTCCTGTGTAGGACTTCATGTGCATGCAGAACTGAGGTGTATCTGGATTATCATCTTATTCCATCAACTGAAATTTCTTCCCGTGTGCTGACTGTAGATAATTTACTCAACAGCTGTCGATGAGTGTTATGAGAAACTGTCGTGTTTAATACAGATGACAAAAGGCCAAGTGACCAGTTAGGGAAAAACTATCAAAATGTTACACAGGATCTTTCTATGAGCTAATTTGTCTCTCTTTCTCCCTTTTCTTTGGATTCACTCTCCCAGGAGCTGCTGTCTAAATGGGTCCAGTCATGCCTCCCAGTAAGAAGCCAGAGGGCTCAGGAATTAGTGTTCCCAGTGGATTGAGCCAGCGTTATCAAGATAGTGATTTATCAAAGGCACTTCATGATGACGAGGACCTAGATTTCTCTTTGCCTGCCATCAGATTAGATAAAGGGGCCATGGAAGATGAAGAACTAACTAATTTGAACTGGTTACATGAGAGCAAGAACTTGCTGAAAAGCTTTGGGGACTCGGTGTTAAGGAGCGTTAGCCCTGTTCAGGACATCGGTGATGACACGCCGCCGTCTCCTGCCCACTCTGACATGCCCTACGATGCCAAGCAGAACCCCAACTGCAAACCTCCTTATTCCTTTAGCTGCCTCATATTTATGGCCATTGAGGATTCGCCAACCAAAAGACTGCCTGTAAAGGATATATACAACTGGATCTTGGAACACTTTCCGTATTTTGCAAATGCACCCACTGGATGGAAAAATTCTGTGAGACATAATCTATCCTTGAATAAGTGTTTTAAGAAAGTGGACAAAGACCGAAGTCAGGTGAGTTTGGAACTATGGGAACCTATCTGGCTCTGAAAATACTCACCTGCTAATCCCAGAATGTGTCCTTAACAGTGAAATAGAGACTGTGCAACCCTGTGCCTGGTAACATAGTTGATTAAGTTCAGAGAGCCAACATTTCTTCAGCATTGCTCATTCTGATTTTATTAAATTCATTGTCTAGACATCTGTAAGGAAGTGTTCAGTGTGTGTGTGTGTTTTTTCCCCTCAGCTGGTGTCTTCATGCATAGTGGTTAAATATTGTTTTTAGTTATCATGCTGTGGTAATGGTTTCCAGCTATACTAGATGAATGTAATCATGTTATAAATAGGCTGCTTGCTGTTCTTGGCTTATACAAATGTATAGTGAAAGGGTATGGCTTATGTAAGAGTCCATCGCTATTGCCCTGGTTTGTGTTGTAATCCAAAAAAACTTTTCTTTCTTTTACACAAGGAGGGTAATGGTGATGAAGCTTTGCTCCATTTCAAGCGAGTTTTAGAGAAACTCTTCAAAGAGAGGAGACAGGTCTGGCATCAAAGGTGAAGGTTACCATTCACCAAAATTTCTGTCATTCTCTGGGCTCACGTAACTTCTGCAGCTGATGTGGAGCAGAAGCCCTGGGAGCACATCCTTGCTTTTGGAGCTCGGTTGTTGTCTCCTGGTTTCATTGCTGGTGCCCCAGCGGTGTCTGCAGGAAGAGGCTGTGTGCAAGGGAATGGGACAGTCCCTTGCATAGCCTTCCACTCTGTCAGTCTGCCTGGGAGCAGGAATCAGTTTCCAAAGGGGACCTTCTCAAGAAGCAGTGGACTGAAAGAATCTTTGGCAAAGTACGACTATACTGATAAAAATACCAGCTTGCAGATTAATTTCAGAGGCCTTCTCACAGGTTAGGGAAATAAATAGCAGGTAAAATCACATCACTCGTAATCTGCCTCTAAAATTGGCTGAAGATCAGAAGGTGAGCAACTTCCCCTGGCAGAAACAATAGACGAAGCTATTGTATTTCAGCTTTTGTATTTCAGTGAGTTAAATGCTGTGATTGTCTTGAAACTTGTTACCCTGAAACTAGACTTCTCTTGGTGGTGCTGTTCTCCCTGTTTTGTGTGCAATTTAACTTTAAAAGCTCTGGAATAGAACTTAAGTAACTCTAGAGGAAGAGTCATACACTGTCCTAAACTAGCAACTTTTCATTTTAGATGAGTTAACTTTTCTACAGAGCTTTCATTTTTAAAGGATTGACACATTTATCTTTCTTTTCTTTCTTTTTAAAAAGTATTATTGCCTAGAATCCACTGTCCCCGTATTGCTGATCACACACTCTATGTTTGTATTTTTACCATGTATTATTTGCTGTGAAAGCTCACGTGTGAGATGAAGAAAACCCGTTCCCAAACTGGATCTTGTTTTGTGTAAGCCAGAGTCTTAAATTCTGATTTGGAAGTGAGACTATAGTAACAAATGCCACAACAGACTTTTATGATCCTGTCCCAGACTGTAAGAAATCTTCACACAATGCATTTAAAAAAACCATGAAAATATGGTAACTGGCAAGGCATGTGTTTAACTCTGCCATTTGTGTTTTGTTCTGTCCCTCTTCCTCTGTTTACAAGCTGGCTATTTAGATTTCAGCTTCCTTCCTGTGGGGAATCTGTCTCCATGTCTATCTGTGGAATAGCCAGACACTGGCACTGCTCAGACTGAGCTCGTCTGAGCAGTGCCACGCTGCCCTGCTGCTCCGTGGGGAGGTGGCACAGCACAATGCATGACTGGTCACCCACGCCTCAAATTCTTTAGGGCCATGGTTGCATGTAGACAGCAGGCTGTGGTGGGAGGCTTTGCCTGTATGAATCGCAAGGTGGAGTTTATTAATTCCAGGAAAATCCCAGATTTTGAGAAAGAATTTCTTCTACTTCCTGAAGATGCTAATAACTGCAGGTAGCCAGCTTTAAGGTGAATGGGATGGGAATCTCAAATGTAAAGTGCACCACAGCAGGTCATTCAAATCCCCTGCTGTGTTTTTCCTGGTCTCCTGGCCAAGGGATGTGGCAGACAGTCCTGAGTGCAGAATTGGCCCTGGGTCAGAGTTGCTGAATCAGGTGCTTGACAGCTAATTGCGGACTTGGAAAGCAGTAAATGTCAACTGATGGCTTTGAAAATACCTTTGTGTGTGTGCATGAGCCCTTGGGGTTGATTCTGTGCCTTACAGCAAATATCTCTGCTGTTCAGGGGGAAGGTGTCTGTCTAAAGGGTTCTCTGGTTTTGGTATGGGGCTTGGGGCAGGAAAAAGGGACGCTTTCATCTGTAAGGAATCATTTTATGCCACTTCTTCTTTGCAGACAGTTTTTACAAAATTACAGGGTTGGGGTCTGCTTGTTTTACTGGTTTTACATGAAAAAAAGAAAAAAGCATTTAGCAAATGGCATGTTATGAAATGCTAACAAGATGGGCTCTGAAGCATGTACAGTATGGGGGGAAGGAGTTAATCAGGGAATTGCAGGCATTTGCTGGTTGATGTGCGCTGACACATTGTGAAAAGCTAGAAGCTTTTCCTCTCATACTTGTGCTTTCCAGTGTTTGTTTATGTAGCCTTTCAGTAATCATTTTTCTAAAAAAAAGTTCTGCTGAGCACTTAATTCTTTTTTGAACTCCTTCTGCATAGTAGTTTTCTCAGTCTTGAGTTCCACTAGTTTATATTCATGGGGCTAAATATGCATCTAATAGTCTGCAGTTTTTTCTGCCTGCACATGAATGCTTGAATTTCCTGATATAAGATCATTGTAATGGAGAAAAAAAAAAAGAAAAGAAGGACAGGCTTCATCGCTTTGATTTTTGACTTGTCCTGTCCTGGTGCTTTTAGGTCTGGTGTGGAATGCTGGGAAAAGAGGATTTGTTTTTGCATTGCTGCTATTCCATGTCAGCTGCAGTGCCATCAGGCTTACCTGGCAAAGCAAAAGCCTGGCTGTTCATGTAACTACGATGAGGCTGATCTGGATCGAGAGAGAGCTGCATTGAAGAAGGGAAAATGCTGAGCCCTTGATTGTACAAACCTCTTTGCATTGAGCTCAGCAGTTTAATAATAGTTGGCCAGAGTGTGAAGTTACCACATGACAGGGAGTAGATGTGGAGTTCCCTGGCTTTGTTTATACTGCCAGACCTGTGAATTCACTTGTTCATATTAATCCTATTGTGAACGTACAGATCTAAATGTCCTGTGGTCTGTGTCCCACTTAGTACAGCCCGTTAGTCCATGACTTCCCTACCATCTGGTCCTTGGCTATAGAGAGGAATTTTTCTTGTATATGTGTCTCCATAGCAACGAGTTTGCAGTTGATATGGAAAGTAAGCAGTTGCCCTAGCAACGGAGTTACTGATGTGGCAGCTTCTCTGCTTGCAGGGAAAGGGCTAAGCTAGTTCAGACCCATTATGTAGGTTTGCTGTGATTATAGCTGTGCCCGCTAGTGCTGCTCGAGCTAAGGGGTGGCTGAAAAATTTTGTTACAAGCCCCATTTCTGCCTCCTTTGAAAATCTGATTTATTCATACAGGGATTCCAGCTTTGAACAAAGGCTGGTAGGATTGTCTTTCCAGGGTGTGTGATGTGTCTGCCTTTTATGAATTCAAACTTCCTCAGTCATCGTTATCAGATGAGGGGAAATGATGTTTGACCTCGCTGGCTTTGCTGCAGTATTTCTGTCTCAGTGAACAGCCCACGGTTATAAAGGTTGGAGCTTTTGTCCCCAAGCTCCTCTCTGCGATTGTGCCGTTTTTTCCCTGGTCTCTGCTTCTTTGGACATCCATCCTATCAAAAGGGCTCCTCTTTGTGTCTGCTCTGCATTGTCTGAGATAGGGAAACACACACATGCTTCTGGCTGTGTGCATGCTGAAGAAATTCAAGTAACTGAAAGGTTTATTTGGCACTTATGCTGAGGCATGTCTTAATAAAAATGTAATGAGGGTAAAGGATATGTTTATGGGGATGGGAGAAGAAAATTCTCCTCTCTTGATGTGGAAGTTATTCTTAGAAGTACGTGGTCCATAACTGGGTCATGGAGAGCCAGCCAGGCTCCTCCTCCGTCTGGAGCAGGCTCTGAGATCTGAGGACTCCTGAGTGGTCCTTGAGCTCTGCAAGAGCCGGTGTCCAACCTGTCCTCATCTAATGCACTGCTTCTCGTAAGCACTCTGCCAGGTCATCTTGACAGGAGCCGTGGGAAACCCTTTGGGCACGGGAGACTTTTCAGGAGTGCCTCCTGCAAATGTCTTTCCTCTGATGTGGGCTTTTGACAGTTAAAATCCTGTGGAAAGATCAGTGTTAGCTGAAGTGAAAGGAAAAGGACCTTGCTTGTTCTTTGTTAGAATCTTCTGATGCAATCTGCATATGCACAAAGGTGAGGGAGACAGGACCCTGTCCTCCCTCTTTTAATGCCGCTGAGGTTTCCTGTGAAAGTTCAGTTTCACACTAGGGATAGAAATAATCTCCTGTTTTTAATGTTATCACCTAGATTGATCCAAATAATAGAAGTGTCAGAATTTCACTGCATTTGTAACATCTGGAGAAGCTAAAGTGAAAAAGTACCAAAAAATCAAACCCAACAAAATAACCCATCACATTCATGTTAAAGGCTTCATGGGATATGGACTCCATTAAAAAATTAATGTCCTAAATAAGCTGATGCAACTGTTAATTTAATTATTAAAAGAATATCTTGTTATTTTAAACTGGAATTTGTCTAGTTTAACTTGAAATCCATTTTCTTATACTTTTGTCTGTCAAATGAAAAAGCTCTCTAATATCAGAAATTTTTTTCTCAAATTGGTATGCAGAGAAACGGGTCATCTCTTTCAGGAGAAATCAAAAAATCTCTCGACCAATACTGTAAATGGAGTTGCAAGATATTAGACCATTTGTGGAGAGCTTTTCTTGAACCCTTTCCGTTTTATTTTTGAATTGCAAACCTGAGAATTATACAGAATATTTAAATAATAGATTTCCTAAAACTGTGCATGGAATAATACTCTTCATTTCACTGGCTTCCAGCTGCTTGACTTCACATCAGAGCTAACTCTTTGCACTGGAATCTGCCTGAATCAAGTGTTTTAGAGCTGTACAAAGCACAAGCAGTTCTTTTCAAGTAATGATGGGAGAGCTGGCAATATCTGGGGGAATCCTCTGAACCTTCTATCTAAGGTATTTGTGTTATCTTGCTCTCAGTTAAGATAGCCTGCAGACAGGTGCCCTGCTTCCTAGCTGAGGTGTTGGTAGCTCAGTGACAGGCCACTGACTCACCAGAGGAGATTGGCCACTTGGGGTAAGTAAACTGGAGTAACAGGCCCTGTCTGTGCTCCTCACCCACAGCAAAGATGGTGCAAGGTGTGTTAAGCAGCACTGAAAGAGAGTAGGAAATCAGGAGTGAGCTGCTCTCTACCCATTGGGCTTGGGCTGTGGTGAGGTTGATGAGTCCATTTCTCAGCTGTGTTTGCACTCCCTCATTTCTGACTGTTTGCTCCATCACCTTCTGACACACAAACTTTTGTGTTTCTGTGACAAGCACCTGATCTGGCTGGATTTATCTTTCACTCCTCTTCTAATTCTTGTGTGGCTTTTCATCTCAATTCCCTAATTCAGGTTACAGCACAGTCCAGGTAACAGTTGTGCTGACATGACAAAGGGGATAGAGATGATGGGGAGACTGGGCATTGCCACTTGGGATTGCAAGCCATTCCTTACAGAAGGGCTGGCAGCTGCATGATGCACAACTGCTTGGTGCAGTAATGGATGTAGTCCCTGCCCCAAGGTAGAGGTAAAGGTAAAATGTGAACAGAAATTACGCAGTGGAGTGCTTTCTTCTGCTGGAAGTGTTTGTTTTGGTTTCCCCTTAGGAGCAGGGCTGTATTGTTTACTGTTCAAGTGGCCTGTGTTAGTGACTCTCGGTGTTTCACAGCAGATTTGAAGTGACCAGAATCTGGGCTGCCATTCTCATGCATGACCCCTGCCAAACCTGTCTGCCTCTCCCCTCCCTGGGAGGTGGAATTGATCTGATCTGCAAGCCCCTCTTCAGCTCAGACTGGCACACGTGTCACTATGTAATGAGCAGGCTGAAAACTCTTTGTATGATTTTGGTTTGGGTTATTTTTCATCGGGCTAATTTAGCTGGGTTCATTTTCAGCATGGTTACTGTGGTCAGAGGAACACCAGTGTCAGCACAGGCCATGGGCTCAGCTCTGTTTAATCTGGCATGAAGCTGTGCCTGTGGCTTCCAGCCAGCTCAGAGCTGACCTGGTGACAGCAGGAGAAGATGGGGACGAGAAAGGGTGAAGGATACTCTCACCTTTGAGAGCACAGGCTGCACTTAAACCACTGGCTCTGCTTGTATGTTCGGTCAGATACATGCTTGGTGCTGGATTGGGTCTGTAAAACATGGGTGAAATGGTCCAACAAAAACTGCACCAGGATGTGTGCACGTGTGTTTTTTCAAGATTTGTTTCTGTTGCTCAAGGTTCTTAATTTTGGCAGTAGAGGCGGCTCTGTGTGGACCTGTGCTGTGCATCCTCTGAAAAGCTGTTAGGGAAGAGGAAAGGATGTCTATAAAATCAATTGTCAGGCTTTTCCTATGCTGCTGTCATTATGTCCTCATCACCCTCTGTGTTTCTTTGCAATTGTCAGAGAGATAATGAAGGGCCCTTGTCTCTGCCAGCAAAGGAAGCACAGATCTTGGAGCTTCACCCTGGTTTGAGCACAGGAGGCCTGGCTGGTGGTGGGCTGAAGGATGTGGGCACACAGGAGCACTCTGACATGTCCATTAGTGAGTGTGGCAAGGCATGCCCACAATGGTGGCTTTGCTAACTCCAGCTGGAGTTGAATGTCAGAGATGAACTGGACTTGCTGGTGTGGCTGAGCATATGCATGTCTGTCTTGCACTTCATTTCTTCAGCAAAACATCAAAGAATCCATTTTAATTACTAAATATGTGTCCTTTAGACTTCCCTCTTCCTTTCCTAAAAGGGAAGTGTTTCATGTTGTCTGTAAGAGCCCAGCCTCTTGTGCTGTGTGGGTTTTTCCTGGGTGAAGACCTTGAGAAAAAACATTTAAAAGTCTTGGTCATAACTGAGCAGTTGAAATTAGTTGAGGAGTTGAGAATACTCTTCAGGCAGCCTGAAGCAGCCTTTGAGTCGCTGGAGAAGCTATCTTTCTTTGCTCTGGATTCAGGCAGTTACTGTGTCCCCACTGAACCGTAGTTCAGTCCTGCAGCAAGACTGTGTTTCTGGTAGAATCTTTCCCATGATTGGCCTGATGAGGTCTGGGCAGCAGTCTGCAAGTTGCTTATACCTGCTCCTTCTCTGTTATTTTCAACTAATTGCTGTATTTTCATCATAAATCTAGTTAGTACAAATGAATTATATACAATAACACAACCCAAAATCCTTATGAAGAAGGGACTGTGTGAGACTGTTTCTAATTTAGCTGGTGTGTTGAGTGGTGATGAGTTAGCTTATAAAAGTCGTTGACTTCTGTCATTGCAAGACTGGGCAGACTTGCTGGAGGAGGTCATGGTGCAAGCACTGCATGTAGCTCTAATAGAGCCGTGTGTCATGAAGCTCAGAATGTCCAAGGTGCTCCATCTGGGTCGAGGCAATCCCAGTTATGAGCACAGACTGGGAGATGAGGTCATTGAGAGCAGCCCTGCGGAGAAGGACTTGGAGGTTCTCATGGCTGAAAAGCTGGACATGAAGCAGCAAAGAGTGTTTGCAGCCAAGAAAGGCAGCTCTCTGCTGGGCTGCATCCAAAGCAGCGAGGGCAGCAGGGTGAGGGGAGAGATTCTGTCCCTCTACTCTGCTTTTGTGGGACCCCACCTGCAGTGCTCTGGGGCCTCCAACATAGGAAGGACATGGGCCTGTTGAAGAGGGTCCAGAGGAGGGCTGAAGATGATCAGAGGGCAGAAGCATGTCTCATGAAGGCAGACTGAGAGAACTGAGGTTGTTCAGACTGGAGAAGAGAAGGCTACAGGAAGATCTTATTGCAGCCTTCCATTACTTCAAGGGAACATAGAAAAAAGAGGGAGAAGGACTTTTTATACAGGCAACAGGAGTGACGGGACAATGGGGAACAGTTTTAAATGAAGAGGAGTGATTTAGATGAGATGTTTGGAAGGAATTCTTTACTATGAGGGTGGTGAGGCACTGATTCAGGATGCCCAGAGAAGCTGTGGATGCCACATCTCTGGCACTGTTCAAGGGCAGGCTGGATGCAGCTTGAAGCAACCTGGTCTAGTGGATGGCATCCCTGCACATGGTGGCTGAGTTAGAACTAGATGATCTTTGAGGTCCCTTCCAAACCTAATCCTTCTATGATTCTATTCAGTTACTCTGGTGAACACAAATTTGTTGAAGAGAAAGCCCCCGTGGCTGCCTCTGGTTAAGTTATGCTTAGCAAGCATCCAGGGAAAGACATAGCCCATGCTTATATGTATTTTTACGCTAATAAAGCTTTTTATCTCTGAGTAATTTGCTTTTATGTTTTGATAAGTAGTCTGGTATTTTTAATCAGTACAAGTCTGGTAAAGATCTAGGTAAAGGAAGGTACTGAGGAAGATTCATTTTTATGAGATATGTAAGAATCCTGCTGGTTTTGTGATATGTTTAGTTTGTCAGTTTTTAAATAGTTTAGAAACAATGAGATTTTGCTTTCTTCAGTAGCAACAACTGGCTTGTTATGATTCAGTAATTAAATTTTGGTCTCAAGGAAAGAGCTATTTAGCTTCCTAACATCTGTCATTCAATCTAATTCCTGGTTAAAGTCCCTTCCCCAACCATTCCTCAGCAGCTCCAGTGGCTCAGAGCTGGCTTAAAGCAAGGTACCCTCTCAGCTCCAGAGATAAGAAATTATTATGGGTGGGCTGGGGAAGAGAGCAATTGCCAAAATGGATTGTCTGGCAGTGCTTCATTGACAAGCAGCACAGAAACATGGGTCGTTGGTTCAGGTGCAATTATGAGTCCCTGTCCTTGACTCTTGAGCTCTGACGTCCTTAATGGTAAAGTGGGTCCTGAATCTGTGCTTGGATGATTTTTTCCATCTTGTAGCTTAGTTTTTTTGACTCAGTTCCTGTGTGTCTTTTCTCTGGCTTGGAAGAATTCAGGCACAGAAGCAATACCATATGCTTTCTTTAATGGTGTGGGCAAAGGCAGATATTCTGGAGGACCATGTTGCTGTTGGAGAGTGGCCCTGTGGATGGTTTCAGCAGTCTGGCTGCCCTGGGACTAACTGACCCCATAGATGGGGACAAGAAACACCTTCCTCAGGTGTGCTACTTCTAGCAAGAGCTTCCTGAGATATTTTCACTTAGGACAAAATCAGCATCCAGGACTGAAGCTCACAGCAATTCTTGCCTTTAATTACACAGGAGAGAGTAGAATATGGCTGTGCCATGCCATAGTATCCATGACCCCTCTTAGCCTGCAGCCTTTGGATCTCAGTGATCAGGTGGCCAGAGCTGCTGAGTTCTTTGGTAGTTGGGGTGGTGCACCCACACGTGCTCATCATCACTGCTGTGTCTGGCCAGGTATTGCAATGGCAATAAAACAGTGGTTATCCTTTCTGGAGAGTAAGCACATTTATAAGAGTCTTGATGCTGACAAAGTCTATCTATCAACTGGCAACAGAACTGGCTTTTAAAGAGTCCTGAATTTCTTGTAGCTGTAAGTGGTGTCAAACTCATCAGTGACAGAGGTCAGGTAAGATAACCAGTGGAAGGGGAAGAAAGGGAATGACCTTCCTGCTTTGGCATACAGCTTTTTTCCCTCCTGAATATTTTGTGTCATTCTTGGCCCTTTTTAGCCTGAAACATTACTNTTTTTTCCTCTCCCACTAATTTGGACTCCTGGCTTCAGAAAAGCTGGTTTTGATTTACTCTTGAGTATCAACAGCAGAATTGGGACTGAGAGCTGTGGACAGTAGCTGTTGTGGCCATAAATGATGCCTCTAGATCCTGCTTAGTTATCCATAGTAATAATTATGGAGACAATGTGTTTTAATTAATTTTGTTAATTTATTTCTGTTTAGTTGTTCACATTTCATTTGGGATCTTATGGAAAAATTGTCCTGGGAGCTATTGTAGGAATTTGAGGGAGGACTCATTCTAAGGATCTTAAATGTGAGTGGGTTTTTCCTTGTTGCAATAGAAAAAGAAACCAAATTGCTGCCCTTAGCCAGTGACTTAAGATACCAAAACACCATCTACAGCATGCTGAATTGCTATATTTCATTGCAGCAGTGAAGAGTAGCAATTTACCACTAGCTGAGAGCTCTCAGGATTTTGAAGCACCAGTGTAACTTGCTGAAAGAGGACTGTTGGTAAGCAGAGGAGTGAACAGGATTCTGTACAGGGAAGGCTCAATGGCACGGAGAGTCGTCTGTGGCAGTACATGGAGCAGAAACTTAGTGATGGAATTTTGCATAAGAGAATCTAGTTGAATGGTGAATTCACACTCATTCAAGCTTTGAACAGAAAATTAGCCTGTGCTCCAGAGCTGTTTATGAGATCCCACAGCTGCCTACTTGTGGGAAGATACTCACTGAGATGAAGCAACTACTATGAATGTATTTCTGAGTTTACACTTGGAAAAAAAGTGCAACTTGCAGGGGTTGTGGGGGTTAATGCAGGACTAGGGTTAGTTGCTGGAATACCTTATCTCAAGCTTTCATTTACATATTTTTATCTCTTTTCCTCACCTTTAGTGGGGAGAGTGGGAACACACATCTTGTAGGTTCTGCATGCTTCAGTAAAAATAGGGAAAACATTCATGAAATGTTTTAGTTTTACTTTGGCAGGAGGGATGCTAAACATCACTGTAAAGGTTCAGTCGTTCAGAATGTAATAAATGTAGCACTTTTGCAATTAGATCTCTTTAAATAGTTGAGAAGAGCTAAACAGACCTTGCAAGGACAAGATCTTCATCTTCAGGACTAAAGTCCTTGCCATGCAGGAAAAGCTGTATTTGAAGGATTCTCCTCAGCACTGCTGCTTTGCAGTGCCTGGTTGTGTGCAGCCTTCTCAAACCTCAGTAAAGCGCAGAATCATTGCACTTCCAGAGATCATCACTGTGCCTGGGAGCACTTTGAGGGCTTGTGGAGAGAATGTTTGACAGGTTTAAGAACTGCCTGCTGCTGGTGTATATGGAGCTACAATTACACTTAGGATTTGGGAGAATACCGTGGGTCAAAAGATACTTAGTTCTGCAGAAATTCCCTTCAGACATAATATTTATAAATAAATATATTTATTTATAATGGAAATAATGATTTGATTCTTACATAATTCCACCCTTCCTGAAGTACTTGAGGACTAAGGGGCTGCACATCAATAGAATTGTAGAATCATGGGACATCCTGAGTTAGAAGGGATCATTGAGTCCAGCTCCTGGCCCTGCATGGGATACCCCNACTTTGGCAGGAGGGATGCTAAACATCACTGTAAAGGTTTAGTCGTTCAGAATGTAATAAATGTAGCACTTTTGCAATTAGATCTCTTTAAATAGTTGAGAAGAGCTAAACAGACCTTGCAAGGACAAGATCTTCATCTTCAGGACTAAAGTCCTTGCCATGCAGGAAAAGCTGTATTTGAAGGATTCTCCTCAGCACAGCTGCTTTGCAGTGCCTGGTTGTGTGCAGCCTTCTCAAACCCCAGTAAAACACAGAATCACTGCACTTCCAGAGATCATCACTGTGCCTGGGAGCACTTTGAGGGCTTGTGGAGAGAATGTTTGACAGGTTTAAGAACTGCCTGCTGCTGGTGTATATGGAGCTACAATTACACTTAGGATTTGGGAGAATACCGTGGGTCAAAAGATACTTAGTTCTGCAGAAATTCCCTTCAGACATAATATTTATAAATAAATATATTTATTTATAATGGAAATAATGATTTGATTCTTACATAATTCCACCCTTCCTGAAGTACTTGAGGACTAAGGGGCTGCACATCAATAGAATTGTAGAATCATGGAACATCCTGAGTTAGAAGGGATCATTGAGTCCAGCTCCTGGCCCTGCATGGGACACCCCAAGAATCACAGTGTGCCTGAGAGTGGTGTTGAGACATTTCTTGACCTCTTCAGACTGGTGCTGTGACCACTTCTCTGGGAGCCTGTTGTAGTGCTCCCAGGTGAAGAACCTTTTCCTGCTATAATGGTGTAAGTAGTTTGCTGGCTTTCCTGCATAGCTGTAGTAAGAAGGAATGCATGGTGTGCATGGAAAGTGCAGGTTTTCAATCTTCAGTCAGGCGAGATGGGAAGTTGGAGAGTCAGGATGTGGCTGAGATGGCTGAGAATTAGACAAGTGCTGACATTTTTACTGTTGCCTGGTTTGCTTTGAAGCAGTAGGATGAACTTGTCCAAAATGTTTTTTCCTGTTTTGGCAATTAATGTAATGCATTTATTTTTATGTAATTGCTCATTTCACTAATTAATTTGTGTTTTCTCTCTCTTACCCTTCTTCTATACAATGAAGGTTTTTCCCTTCAATGCTCAGGGTTAAATATACAGACCTTGCTTTTGTAAAAGAGTGTAGGTTTGGTTTACAATTTTATATTGATATGTAATACTTCCTAGACTTCTGGCTGCATGGCAGAGAAAGAGGACAGAAGCTATCATAGAGACAAATTGCACAAAAAATTCAGTCTGGTGCTAGCTCCTAGCTCTTGAGGCAAATGCAGTTTTATTGTTCATGATATGTCCCTTTTCTGCTTTAATTTTTTTATTAATCTATCAGTGTATATGTGTCTGTATAGAAATACTTTTTATATATAAAAAGCATTACGGAGTCACACTGTTTTTTACATCATCCAAACACTTTTAAGGTAAAACGGGAGCAAAAATTGGGTTGTCAGATAGAGCTTTCTGTCTGCTTGTGTCTCTGTGCCAGGAAAACAAGATGCTGTCATAATGGTGCATCTTAAATCACAGAATATTCTGAGTTGGAAGGGATGCACACGTACCTTGAAGCGCAGCTCTTAAGTGAATGGCCCAGCCAGGGATCACACCTGCACCCCTGGCATTGTTAGTGCTGTGTTCCAACCACCTGAGCTAATCTCTGCAAAGCTTCCTTGGGAAAGATGTGTTGCCACGACTGGTTACCAGTTAGTCTAAACAAATGACTAAATTAAGTCTTAACTAACCTGATCTGTCTTATTTTTTCCAAAATAAATCAACATTTAAAATTTAATAAAATATGTCCACTTTGTCTAATTTTTGTTGTTTCAGGTTTTGCTGAAACACCTGTAGTATTTCACTTCCTCTTGGGCAGTGCTGCATTTGTTCAGAGGAATAAAGTTCCTTGTTCTTGGCTTAGCAAGTCTGCTTTGATGTATCATTTGGTGTTAGGTTTTAGAGCTGACTCATTTTGAATTTGGAAAGCAGAAATGTAATTATGACCCTTTCCATTATGAGAAAAGGTTTTCAGTCATTCTTGTTTGAAAAAAAAAAAGAACAACAACAAAGTTTTCATTTGGAAAGCTTTGATTTTAATTTGTAGCAATGAAATTGTAGGAAAGGTTTTGCTTTTTCATCCTTTTCTTTTGTGACTAGATAATGTCTTCCTCCTGCCAGCTAAAATACTTGCATTATTTTAATTTCAAAGTATATATGTTTATGATCTAACCACTTTTGCTATTAACCTTCTGCTCTTTCACCAGCACTCAAGTTCCGTATCTAGTGTGCCAAAAATGCCTTTGGCCGGCTTGGGCTGATGGAGCAAGAGTCTGTGTCTTAATTATGGTAGAAGTTATCCACTTGTGAGCCACATCATCTTATATTTATTCCCCTTGCTATTTGTAAAACAGGGTTTGCAAATTTGTTGGATTGGCACATTGAATCTTTAATTCAGACATGCATTTAGAAGGGGAAGAATTTGCTTTATCAGTGAAGTTGCCTTTTTTGTGTTTTGACTCTCTGTTGATTCCTTGTTTGGCATCAGGTGAAAAATTAAAACAATTCTGTCTGGAGTGATTTAAACAGCTTTTCAGTCCACACCATGTGTAACTTTGGACTTCTTGCACTGTGTACCAGGACGTGCTTTTGTTTGGAAAAGAAGGGAATTTTGTAATTTCTCAAATAAATTTTCTGTTTGTGTTGCATGGCTTCTAGGTTAGACCAAGTAATGTTGGCATCTAAGGGTGTGTTTGTGTAATAATGTGAATGGATATGATAAGAGTGGTGTGGGAGGCTATTTATATAGAGATTTGTATCTTAAAAGTTATGAGATTGGCTTAAAAATCATGTTAGCATTTAAAACAATGAAGGGAGGAGCTTTGTACCTTCTTTTAGAGCCTCTAAGAACTTTTACAAGCTCTTTTATAGAAGCAAAGACAAAGGTTTGCCCCTCGTCCCCCCCCCCATGATTTTGTACCATCTCATGACTTTCTAATAGAAATATCTAGAATACCAACATGCTAAAAATGCTATGAATCAGCAACATTAAAACCAGATTCTGGAGGTTGCAATAAAGCTATAATCTGTCAAGTTTCTTTCAAACTCTTCTGTTATGAGGGTATTTGGTATTGCCTGAGAAAGTCTTTTGCAAGAAAACACAGTAATTACAGAAGTCCTTCACCATACTGAGTGCAGATGTCAGCATTTGTGGTCATTGGGTGCAACTATGAAGAGAAGGACCCTTTGGAGCAGCCAGCCCTTTTTATGGGCTGCTGCTTTGGAGCTGGTGCAGCTGGCTTCCTCTTGTGGTGGCAAGCAGTGGTGAGTTTTTACACCACCAGCATCCTCAAAGGCTGGTTACTGGTTTTCAGCAGGGTTTGGTACATTAAGCAACTCTGAAAGGTGAGATGACTGCTGTTTAAAGTGTTGCAGTATTGGTAGGATGAATGGAGTCAATATAAGGCATCCATTCCTTTTTGTTCAGCCTTTGGCTAGGGCCAAAAAAAAAAAGGCACTTCATTTCCTAGATATGCATTTTTCTTTGTAGGTGTGTTTGTAGGTTATTTTTGGTTGCTTTTCACCTTCAGCTATTCAATTTCAATTGCTGTTTTTGTGACTCTCCCCCCAACACACACACTTTTTTTTCCTACCTGCATCCTCTCTAAATGTAACTGATCCTAAGTGTCTGTCTGAGGAATGCAGGGACATCTTTGCGCTGTACTGAAAGCACATTTGTATTTTGAAAAAGAAAGTTGCAGCCTTTTCTTGAAGCAGGATTTTCATTTGTAAACCGTATGCTATTTTTGGTGTGAAGGTTTCCTGTGTGAAACTGATCAAGAAAAAGATCACAAGAAGAGACTTGAAGCAGTGACTCAGGTCACAGCAGGCCTGGTTGCATGACACCTGTGTCATCAAAATAGCCTTGCTTTGGCATCCCTGAATGAGATTTCCTTTAGATGACAGATCTGTTCAAAGGCATATTTGATCATGAATAATTTGGCGGAAAACAGCTTTTTAACTTTCTGAGAATATCATATGTCTTCTCTTCCTTGTTACTTCTGAATTCCTTACATCATCATCTGATGTTGGGCAAGTTGTCGATTTTCATCACTGGAGTCTACTCAGAAATTGTTTCTCCCTGTTTCCTTCCACTCCAGGCATGTTAAGTCAGGTAAATTCATACAGTGATGTTTAATCACTGATTACTTATCACTTTTGTGCAATATTGATCAGCAGCAATGATCAGAATGGGTAATAGCTTCCTAGTAAACACCGAGGAGTGGGAGGGTGCAGATGGTGACTTAGCCCCATGTAGAAGTTGATACAGCTTTTTTCAGAAGTTTCTAGACTCCATCCAGTTTCTTTTTCCCTTCCCTACTCCAAACTCTGTTTCTTTCCTTGTTCTGTTCAAGCCAAGCATCAATCCTCCTTTCTGTAGATGGTGTGTCTTTCAGCAAGTGCCTCAGTCCTCTCCTCATGGCTGCTGGTGCTGCTGAGGTTGTCTGGTGTCTCATTTTCCTGAGGAGTCTGTCATTTCTTCTTCAGTACACTACAAACACACACAGGCTTCCTATTTCATGGGGGCGTCCTGTGAATATCATGCTGAAAATGAGAAATGACTGCTTGTGAGATAGTTCAGTTAAAAAGAAGCCAGGGAAAACCCAAATAGGCAGGGCTGTGGTGTGTAGGTTGAAAGCTGTTTTTTACCCCCTCCTTCCTCCCACTCTTTCCTTACTGGGTAAAGGACCCAGTCTGTGCCTGAACTTGCTATTCTGAATAACCTCTTATCTGCACACAGTGACTGATGCTCACATCCTGTTTGCTACCAGCTTAGAGTGCCCTGAAGAGGGACATTTCTATTTCTGCTGGGTCTGTTTCAGTGAGCTTGCAGGCTGGCTCTCTGCTGCTGCCTCTCTCCTATGCCTTTTTATTCTCTCCTGTGAATTTGAGGAAACTCACTTTTTCTTTATTGTTTCTGTGAGATAGCAAAATCATAGTAGGATTTGGAATAGTAGGATCTGGAAAAATGAGGTAGACTTTTAAACAGAGGAATAATTTATGTTGAGTCAGGATTTGGTTAAGTATTTAGACTTTGATTAATGCTCTGCTAACGCAGAACTAGTCTGCCCGGGAAATAACATGAATAAACCTCTGAATTCTATTCTTGCCAAAATGTAGGTTTTGATTAGGGACTTGATAGCTTCCTTGGAAAAATTATAGATTTAAATATTCCTTTTTTGCATAGCAGTGAGTTTAGATATTGTTTCTCTAATGTAAGCACTTTGCTGCGTTTAATAATAAACTATCTGCACAATTTCAAATCTGTTTTACTGATGGGGGTGCTCAGGGAAGCTGATTATCCACTCTAAAATACACTCAATTCAGTGGCTCATGCTGCAGAAGTTCCCCATGACAAGCTTTATTGTGTCTGCCACTTTCAGTATTTTACCAGTTGCAACCTGTGTAGCCATGCTTGCAAAAATGCAGTCACCTAAAAAACCCAAGACAAAAAATCCTATAGTTGTCAAGTCTATTTTTGAGATGGCTGTCTGGAGATAAATATTAAAGGGAGTCTTCTTACAGTTTTAATGAAGCTTACTGTGAATTAAACTTTGAAGACTAAGCAAGTTCATCTTCTTTGCTCTTTTTACAAGCCTTTACTTCTGCAGCAGACTTAAAGTGGGGGAAAAAATAAGTATGTCTGAATTAATGTCTCCCACAACGAAAAGTTCCTGCATGGTTCTTTTTAGCTTGAGGATGATTTGTATGAGACCTGACAGTGTAGCTTTCTTTTACCCCTTGCCACTGCACGCTTTTGCTGAGAAGGACACTTCTCACATGTTTCTCCCTCCCTGACTCCATGGTAGGCTGCTCGTGTCCTGGGGCTGGGTGCAGGTTCCCCACCTGTGGCACAGTGGAGGCTGGTGCCCTGCACTTGCAGGGAGGGTGAGGGGGCTGTTCTTGCTTCCAGGGTGGAAATGCTGTGTTTAACCCTCATGTTAACATGCTGCAGTGCCATGGCCATGCCTATCTCCAGCCATCCATGGGCTGGAGCTGGTGTGGGAAGAAGCTTTGTGCACTCCCACGTTGCTGCCAGAGGACGCCAAAGGTACAGGTAGGACTGGGAGAGGGTGCATGTAGTGACCTGTGACATGGCAGTCAGTGGAGACAGGTAGGGGGCTTAGCAGCCTGCTCCCTGGCTCTGCTTGCATTTATCATTTCCTTGACATCTTGAGACTGTACCCCCCTGCGTTGGAAGGCTTTGGTGCAACTGAGATGTGTTTCTGGCTCTCCCAGGAAGGTTTTTATGGCCAGCCCTCCAGAAATGCAGGAAGAGGTTATTGCCATGGATGGTAATGCTCTGGCTCTGCAGGTGCTCCCAGTGAGGGCTTGCTGCTCTCTGACCATATGTAGGTTTCAATGGTACTCCTCTCAGGTGAGATTTCTTGCTCAGTTTGTGTTACAGTAAAAATGAGATACAAAATCCCACTAGGTGAGGAGAGCCCTCTCCTGGCACTGCAGTCGGGTCCCCAGTGTCTAAGAGGGAGTATGTATACTGCAGCTGCTGGGTTCTGACCTCCCCACAGGAGGCTATTTTGCTCCTAGGGCTAAACTGGTCTTTCCCTGGTTTGTCTTCATTGCAGAGCCATTGACCTTACTGTTTAGTTTAGGAGGCATTTCTCCAGAGGCTTGTGGTAGTCTGGGTGGAAGGAGGATTTGTGTAGGCTGCTTGCAAAAATGCCAAGTTGCGGTGAAGTCCCAGATTTTTTTGAGTCCATGAGGTTTCAGGTTATGACATTTGGGCTGTTGAGGCTCCTGAAGCCAGGCCCTGCCCTGACAAGTTTGTGCTGATTTGGGCTGTGTGAACGAGATGAAAACTTCACTGCAGTCACGAGTTGCTTCATTTTGGTGGATGTTTGCAGCATGGGGAGGCGTTTTGTTTTGCTCTCTGGGATCTCATTCAGCCATGAGAAAGAGGAGGAGGAAAGAGGAAGATACTAAAAAACAAATACCTCTGACCCTAGCATAGAAATGGGACACGAGCAGAGTAGAATGTGTATGTAAGTAGCCAAAGTAATGTGTGTGTTGATGGATGTGAGTAGCACTGAGGTCTCTGTTGCAGGAGGATGGTTATTCTTCAGGGTGTGCCTGCTGCAGGTGACAGGGATCTGTTGAGGCTGCTGAGTGGGGCTTGTTTCTGTAAAGAGCCCAGAAACACTTGGAAACCCCACACCCAGGGAACCTCTCAAACCATTTATCAAAGTGCCTGGTTTTTCTCCTCAATACATCGTGCAAACGAATATTAAAACTAAGTGAGGAAAAACCATACATTAAACAAACAGTTATGAGGGAGATGGTGCAAATCCATTAGCTTTTGTCAGGTCTTCCTTATTTCTATTTTTATTTGTTGCGGATAATGGATTTAGTAAAACCTACTCCCTCTTACACATTTCTGCTAGCTGTTAACCCCTTCCCCTGGAAATTCACTCACTGGCTTATTTTGTCATTAATACAGTGGTAGGCAAAAAGTGACCTGTAAACCTTTAGCACAGATATAAGTGTTGAATAATTTTTTTAATATCTGTTCTGTGAAGGGTTGTGTTTTAAAATTGTCCCTAGGTTTTCATATATGATATAGCTGTACATTTGTAAGAAAAGGTAATTTGTGTCTTTTCCAATTGTAGATAATGTAGATAATATGAAGGGCATGGATAACCAGTGGGTGTTTAAATGAGTGCACCTCTAATATGAAATCAGCGCACCCCACTAAATGGACTCTTGGTCTGGAGGTTTTTTTTTCATTTATACCCTGGATTTTATAGGTGGCCTTGAGGACTTCTTTTTTATTTTTCTTCGGTTTCTGTGTCTTCTCAATTCTTCTTTCAATGGTGTAGGGGTAATTACACTTTCCATGTATACACAGAAATTCGATAGGCTGAAACAGCATTATTAATGCTACTTGCTGCCTAATCTCCCTCAAGTGTGCCCATTGTGATGATGGGCTTGTCTTCTTGTCTTCTGGGCTCTCCTGCTTTCCCAGCCCAGTCTCCCTGCATCTGTTTGATCTTGCACTTCATTGCTCCCTCGCAGTGTCTCAGCCTGTCTTCTTCACCACCTGTACTTGGCCTAGCCGGAGGAGACTTGGGGCAACATCAGGGGTTGCTAGGTACTGGTGAAACAAAATCAGCCTTATGTAGGAGGCCAGCATTGTTTAAGGATAGTTAATGACTCTGCTTTCTTCAGCTGCTGGTAGGGTTTCTGTGTGGCAGCCTAATAACTTTATAGGGTGCTTTGCATATAAACTCAACAAGGAGATCTCTAACAAGCTAAATATGACTCTTGGAGTTGGGCGATGTAATGCAGCACCTCCTGAGCCTGTTGGAGGAATTGTTTTATGATGAGAGCAGTGGAAGCTGATGTGGTGTAGGATATCACTGCTGGCTCTTAGCAGTCATTTTGTGTGAGCTTACCTGCACTAATGGATACATGCTGGTGTGCTGGGGGAGCAGTGGACCAGCTGTGCTCATGGGCAGTGGATCACTGTGAGTGAAATAATGGTAGAGAACCATTCCAGACCTGGTGTTGAAGTGCCCCTTGCAGGATCAGGAACCTGGACTCTGGAGACAGGCATTAGGTTGTCGGTCTTGGCTGCAGCTCAGGCTTGCTGGGTGTCTAGGTCATGCACTAGAAGACATTCCTGTATTCTCTGTACACATGAGGGAAATGCTGAGGTAAAAAATTGTTTAAAAGCCCATAAATGCCTTCTTTTGTGTAAAACCCAAAAGCAGTCAGTCCTGTGCCTGCTGTTTCTCTGCTTTACCTGTGGCAGATAGACAAGGCCATAGGATCTGTGCCTGTGACACTACTAACAGGGCACTCTCTGCAGCATATAAACTCAACAAGGGGCACTGCTGCAGAGGAGAGGGCAGGGCCTTTCACTCTGATAGCACATACAAGCCCAGAGCTACAAAGAAAACTTCTGATAGGTCTTGTGCTGGTGAGACTTGAACTCCTTTAATATTAGAAGACCTCTGGACAGTGTGCATTTTGGTAGGGCTTTCCTGTGTTGCAGGATGTTGTGCTGCATCTTGCTTCTGAAATAGGTTGAGTTTTTTTGACTATGGAATAGCACAGCCTTCCCTTTTCTCAGCTGTTACTTCTCAGTGCTGATCTAGCGTCTTCATTCCTGTATCATTCTTTATTTGTATGCTTGGCTTCCTTTTTGTTTTATTTCATTTTGAGACAAAGTAGTCCTTTTCCTCTCTAATCAAACTTCCATTTTCAGGGAAGTAATATATCCACCCAGCCTCTCCAGTCAGAAGGACAGTGCCCATTTTGTGACTGGAAGAACAACAGAGATGTGGAGGTGGTTCATGTGGCTGTATCACCTGGAGAAGACCACTTTCATGGAGTCAGATCAGGGGAATGAAAAGTTAACAGCTGGGTTAGTGTCTGGGGTAGCTCACTAAGCAAGTAAGCTAAAATACCAAGAGATGAGTGTGAAAACAAAGACTTGGACTTGCATGATTTGAAGTAATGGATGTTTTTACTCGGAGCAAAATAAGATTTAAAAAGCCACAACCTTTTGTTTTCTTGAGAAATGCTGATGATTTTTTGATGCAACTGGCTTACTTGGGTTGAACACTCTACTCCAGCAGGCTTTCACATCCAAACTTTCTTTTCATGCATCAGATGAGCATATGTTTATGGTCATGTAATTGTGTTTTAGCTAGTCTCTTCTCGTCATGCTTCTTCACCTTTGTGCTTGAGCTGAACTGTGACTGCTGCTTTACAGAGAAAAGGTTGAAAAGATGCAGAAGTGTTTGTGAGGGTTTTGTTATGCTGCATGCAGATACTACTTTAGATTTACTTCAGCTTGGTGTCAAGCTGCTGCCTAACAGTGCCAAACTTTCCTTGGAAGAACAGAGGAAATTTCGAGCTCTTTTAAGTTCGTAGATCTAGGGATTTTTATGAAAATTAAAAGCTTATTAAGCAGTTGTCACTGTCATTAAAATGCAGTGGTCTATAGTGCAATTCTTTAAAGCTGAACGGGGAGAATTTCACTGGTCTCTGCTAGAAATATTGAAAGAGAATGAAGAAAATCTGCCCTTGGACTGCATGAATAGTTATTTGTAATTTTTATGTAAGATTGCAGTGAATCTGAGGAATGTGTTTTGTAATAATAGGAATCACTGGCAGTGGCTCTGTTTTTCTTTCTTTAAGAATTCCTTAGCTGTTGTACTTCTTAATTAAAAAAAAACTCAGTGAAAAACGAAAAACCAAACCAAACAAAAAATAACTCAGAAAAAACCTAGCTGGCCTCAGATGATTCAATGCTTTATGTGTTTTTGCAAATAAGTTCAGTTGTTTAAGAAAAGGAGTAACTACAGAACCCACCAGACTCATATGCAAGGTATAGGCAAGCTGTTATAGAGGATAAAGTTTTAGTATTATCTGTGACCACCCATAAAAAACAACTTAAAACTGGAGAATCTGTGTAGGAGAGCAGAGATGCAACATTATGACTTTTTTTGACAACTTGAAATACCAATGAATACAGATAAGCAATAGAGTTTTGAACAGACCAGCAGACCAACTTTGGCATCTAACCTTAAATCTTCCTGAGCACTTGCCAGGCAAATAGTTTAAAATTTGCTATGTAATATCCAAGTTTTGGTACTAGTATGCTAATTCTGCCTCATGTAAATGAATTAACTACAGTTCTGAGTTGATTCTATTTTAGGAGTGAGTGATACCCTTCATTTAGAGGAGCATGATACTAATGTGAGGGATGGGTAGTTGAATTTACAAAACGTAAGGCATGTTCTTGTCACCACTGTCTGCAAGTGAATGACATAGAGCTGGCCTTTGAGCAGTGTTCCTGGTTGCACAAGTTCTCTCTCCTTGGATATTGAAAACCTTCTTTGCCCTTGCTGTCGTACTGCTGATTCAACACAGCATCAGTGGTCACAACAGGCTTGCATTTTCTAGTCTTGGTGAATTTTGCAATCATGAACCACTTCTTTCCCATAGTGTCAGCACAATGCTTGCAAACCTTCAAGAGCAGAGGTATATTTAGTGAAGTATGTGTAATCTGTGCTGTATTGTGGGATGGCTTTGAAGTCAGTTAGCAGGTTTCTTTGCTTAGTACAAGAAAGTTATTCAAGCAAGTCATTTCCTCCTGAGGTGGATTTTGGAGTTATTGTTGTGTTCCTCTCGGTGGACATCATAGCTGAAGACAGGGTGTCATAAGGTGCAACTTGGAAAGTATTTTATTTGCCTTCTTTCTGCTTCTCCATTTCTTCATGAAAATACCTCCGTTTTCTTGTTAAATATATTTTTTCATAGGATGAGAAATGGGGAATTTGTGTTTAGGAGGAATTCCTGATGATAGTTTGCTGTTCCTGGGAACCAGCCAGAAACTTGTTTTAGTCATTTTCCAGAATCACTCTGTCTTCTGGGTGACTGCAGTGTCAGGTGGTGAGTGAAGTACTCTAGTATCCTGCTCTTTTTGTGGATAGACTCTTCCATCATGCCTTGTTCTCTTGGGTGCTTTTGCAGGTCTTTGCTGCCTGACAGCCTTGAGTGAGCTCTCACCACTCCCAGGGGCTTCCTGCCAACAGTGACAACAGTGTCACCAGGGTGGCTGATGCCTTTATGCTGTTGCATTAGATGTGGTGCAGTCATAGAAGATGAGAAATGTGCTTCTGGTCTAAAGCAATTATCTTTTTCAGATTCTGGTCCTGGATGTAGTTACTCAAATAGTTGTTTTAAATTTTGTGGTGACATGCATAGTTGTATCACACAATTGTTTTTGCTCCTGTAGAAACCCTTCTGTGCTCACACTGAACACTTGGACCTGTAGAAGCTGTTGGCCATTCCCATGGATAAGCTTGGTGGCAAATCTGTGTGAAAGGTTTGCTTCAAGCCTGCTGTTGCAGCATAACTGGACACAGATGAGCTCAGGATAAATATTTTTTTAAAAGTAAGAACCTTTAATACCCAGTAATCTCTCCACTATTACTTGCAAGAGATCACCTGTTACAACAACAGCGGGTTTCATCCAGAGAGAAGGCCTTTTGATGGTGAATTACTGACAACAAAAGGTTCCTAGTCACTGAAGAAGGTGTCCTTAATGATATTAACAGGTCCCGTGTTAACGACTGCAGTAACCTGCACTGAATTAGGCAGGAACAGATGTCACAGTGATGTGATTTCAGTATTTGATAGCTTGGGGCTGCAGATACTAGTTGGAAATGTTCTTTTTTAAGTAATAGGAAATTTCTGGTTTTTCTCTTTGCTTTTATGGTTACTGAAGCCAATGTGACATACTTCTCACATGTACATCTGCACCCCTTCAACCTGTGTAGCTACCTGATTCTGTAGCTGCTGATCATTTTGGTTCAAGAAAGCCTAGCCATGGCCACTCATCCCCTCCTGATTTGATAGTGGAGAAGTAAAGTATGCATCTACTCAGTGGGCAGCTGTTGTTTGGGAGTAGCAAGGTCCTTAACTCAGCTGTTTTGAAATTCTCAGCTTGTTGGCATGGCTTAACTGCCTGAGCAGAGCTCTGGAGTCACTCGTGGGTTTGTTTTGGTTTCTCTCCTCCCAGCCTCCAGGCACCTGTGTTGGTGCCCGGCCTCTCAGTGTCTCTGGTTTCCCATGCACAGCCTGGCCTTTCCCTCAGGGCTGTCTGCCAGCCTTGCTGCCCAGCTCAGCCCAGCTCTCCCCTGTACCCCTGCTCTATGCCACTGGTTTTGCCATTTGTCTTACAAGCTGCTTTGTGTCCAGCCAGAGTCCTGGTTTTCCTTTTTCAGTGTGCTATTTCATGAGGTGCATCGGGATGTCACCAGGGCTCCTACTCAGAAGGGAAGAGCTCCCATTCCCCTCCCTGGCTCCTCATATCCAATCCTCTGCTTTGCCTCAGCTCTCTGATGCTTGTCACACCCCTCATGTGAGCCAGCTTCATGAGTGTAAATTACATCAAATTGTGTGAGGGGAACAGTTTTCTTTATGGAAAATGACTGAAATGGGCTTATGGAAGAAGGCCCTGGCACAAAGCAAGGCATTACAGGAGAAAAAAATCTCCCTTTTGGCAGATTTCCCTTAGGTTCTGTTCCCTTGGGGACCATCTTGGTGGTGATGCTGCTGCAAGAGATATGGATGCCTGAGCTGCTCCTCCCTGGTGCAGATTTGAAGTGAACATGTTACCAGAGCTTCAGAAGAGAAAATTTGGAAGAGCCAACATCTCCCTGAGCCCATGTTTTGTGGTTTCTGTATCCGCTCTCTTCCCAAAGCTTTGTTTTCGCCAAACTTGTTTTTGTGGCAGTGAGAATACAACTCTGTGGAAAACGTTGTGTACCTAACACCTTTCAAGTCTGTGCTAAAATAACCAGGGAAAAAAATTCTTCAAATAAACACTATCTGAAAATTTTATATAGATGGATATAGCCCCTGCAGTACCAAAATCTGGCCATGCAAACCCAATACAATGGATTGTGTATTTTTTCCCAGCCACTGGTCTCAGAAAGAGCTCAACACACAATTCTTTTAGTTGAGCTTTGGGCAGACAGTAGCTGATACATGAGGCCAGGCAGTTAGTTGCAAGGTATGTGCAGAAAAAATCTTTATAATGAGGGGTTTTACTAGTGGATAATGCTATTAATTCCCAACTATAACAACTGAAAGAGCTGACAAGCTCTTATTTTAAAATGTCAGTCTTTTTTCAATTCTACTAAAAAATGACCAAACATACTACTTTACACAACCTGTTAGTATTATTTAAAACCTTTTGTATGCAGTCCATTGGAAGAAAAAACAAGTGAACACTGAGTGTGTTATGTACCTTTTCATGGCAGTGCACTGACGGTAGTGACTGGGAGAGAATCAGAATTGGATATTTGAGATAGACCAAGTTTATTGCTAAACTGGGAGTTAGTACACAATATTGTGCATAATCTACATATATATATTAAGCGACATAAAAAGGAGTAGCAATTTCTCCATATGAAAGATAATCAGGATTTTTAAAAAAAATATTCAGTCATAAACTTTGTATGTTTCTCTCTCTCCCCATTAGCACCTCTGAAACAGTTTACCCTCAACCGTAGTTTACTCTTGCACCACATGAAGAGGATTTGTAATGACATTCTCCATTTTTTAACCACCTTAACCAGGAATCAGTGCCGAAGCTGTAACTCGTGTTTGGCAGGGAGGAGGTGGCTGTGCCTGGCCCTGTCCAGAGGTCTGAAAGCACTCCAAGTGCTGAGGAGACCAGGGGGCTGTTATCCTCTCCTCAGTCACTTGTTGCCTGGGAGACAAATGTAGTGCAGAGATTTTTTTTCTGACCCTTCCTTGCTGGTTTTTGATTGGAGTCACTATTGACTTTTGGCTTGGAGGAGGTAGTGAAGCAGCACGCCAAGTGTCATAAGATTAATCACTAACCTGGTCTGAGCTCCAGTGATTTCCTTTCCCGTGATTGCTCTGTATATGGGAAGACTAATGACACATCTGAACAGCAAACGAAGCTCTTCACACCTCCCAACAATCAAGGTTTCTTAACCAGATGTCACTTCAGTTTTCCTTTTATTCATGCTCTGTTAACGTGATTGTGGAAAAACAAAAATAACTGTCTTAAAGAAGAACTTTGCAAAGTTGGCGAGCTTTGCCTTAATTTACATTTATTTTTGCTGGTAAATTATAAGTCAGCTCAGTTGCAGTGAAAATACAGCAAATCTGCCTTCCTAGTGGTTTTTTTAACAAGGAGTTTATTTCTCAATATTTTTTGTGAGAGTTCCTGTTTTTCAGTGAGATTATTTTTGGATTTTGCAAGAATATGGGCAAGCCACACAAATTTATCTTAACAGTAATGAAAGGTTTTGAAGTTCCTCTTCAGCAGTGACTTCATATTGTAAGGCCCTCAGCTTAAACTAACTGATGGATTTTGAGGATTAGTCTCTTCCCAGTAGATGAAAAGTCTGTCCTGGAAGTAAATGAAATAAACAGAAAAGTTTGAAAACAATATATGGTGTTCCAGTAAGTACAAATAAGGTATTTAAGTGTAGCATTTTTATAAGCTTATCCCATGCTGTAAGAAGTAAGGAATCCAGCAAAGGTTTTGTCCTGAAAAATGTTCTAGTTTTGCTCATTGCTTGCTTAAAAGGAAATTTTATGTTCTTAGTCTGGCTCTTGGATAGAGTGCGGAAAAGGAATTTGGGATGTTTGGATTCTATTTTTGACTTTGTCCTTTGCCTAAAAATCACTTACTGGGCTTATCGTGTGTCTGGCTCATTGTCCCATATTTAAGAGGGCTAAGTGTAACAACCCCCTGGTTTGAGGAGTGCACGGCTTCCAGAGCTGACAGTAGCACTGGATCTCGATCCTTGGCTGTAGTGCTTTACTGAAATGAGAGCAAAGAATCTTGCTTGCTTTCTCTCCAGCCCCTTGAGTCTTGGGCTTTTTGGCCATATCCGGCCTTGCTTCACTTCAAGAGCTGGAAGATGTCTCCCCTTAGATTCTTCTATGGCCTCCTTGCAGGGCACCTTTGGGCAGTAAAAAGACGGATGGGCTTGAACCCTGGAAGCCATCCTGAAGAGTCTTGGCCCTGTGCTCCTGTTCCACCAGAGCATCATGCAGCCGTGCTTCTTTCTGACAGAAAACTGTCACAGCTCCTGTGGGTTGTGCTGGCTGCTCTCCTTTCCTTACAAGCCAAGTCTCACATGGTGCTGGAAACTTCCTAGGTGCACATTTGGCCGTCCAGTGACATTGGGGAAGACTTTTCTTAGTCATTTATTTTTGGGGAGGAGAATTTAGTGCTGACATGCTCTTCATAAGAACTTCACGTGTTGCACTGTGTATCCTAAAGCTGTCCATGGGGCAGAGGAGCACTCAGGAGGTGGTAGGGCAAAGATAAAGTCTTCAAAAGGAAACAAGCGTCTGGTTTTGTCTTCTATAAGATTTAAGGAAATTATATCCGTCTTCTGATGTGATTCTCTGTGTGTATATCTGTGTGTGCTTGTTCTTTAACACCTTACCTGAGAGCTTTGTTTCACTGATAGAAGTTGAAGCAGAGAAAAGGGATGGTCCTGGGTTGAAAAGCAGCAACACAGCTTCCACTACCTGTTCCAGGAAATATCAACATTTACCAAAGAATCTTAGCATAATACTTTAAAAGCCTGCCAGTGGAGTTCAGTCAACATTTAGGATTGGTGTTTGTTTTTATGTATGTTCAAGCAGAGCAAGGCTACTCCTGAACTATCATTCTATATGCTTTCCTAGTGAAGCTGAGGCAAAATTTTCGTATTGTTTGAGAACTCATCCAAAACAATCTAAAATATCCTCAGTCTGACCTCTGATGGGATTGAGACAAGAAATGAAATTGCACTGCTTGTAACTGCAGAATAAACACTGAAATTTAGTGTATTCTTTGCCTTACATATTGACTGCTTGTGTTGATCCTTGTGTCCAGAAGGGGTAATTACAGTAACTGTTGTTTTAGCTGATCACTATTTCACAACACCCTTAAATGGTTATACTCTGATTATACTATGGGCTTTTTTTGTTTGTTTGTTTGTTGGTTTGTTTTGGGGTTTTTGGGTATTTTTTTCCCCTCTGGGGAGAAAAGATGATTAATTTCCTCTTGTAGTATAATGGCATTGATGTCATGTGGGTTGGAGGATTAAGTCCTTTTATTTTTAAAACAGTTGCTAGGATGTTTAACCCCCTCCTTTTTATCCTTGTTTCTGTTTGTATAACAGCGAAAGGAAAAAAAAAACCACCTCCAAAAACAAGATACTTTTCTTCAAAGTTTCCATTTTAACAGTTAACTGTAGCTTCTTACTTTTTCAATATGGTGTGATTGGAAAATTGCCAGATAGTTTGTTTGTTGGTTTGTTAGTAACAAGAGAGAGGGGGAAAAGAGCAACCAAACATTCATTCTTACTTTTTTTTCCCCTCAGAATTGTGATTTAAATCATACAATCATAATACATTATTAATGGAGCAATAATCTCTGGCAAGCAGGTTATGTTCACTTGTGTCACACAAAACCCAAACACCACTGGTTTTCCTGACAAAAACTGCTAAATAAATAAGGCTGTGCCATTAGATCGAATATTTGATTTTTTTTTTTTTTTCATTCTTTTCTCTTTGCAGAGTATTGGAAAGGGGTCCTTGTGGTGTATAGACCCAGAATATAGACAAAATCTTATTCAGGCTTTGAAAAAGACACCCTATCACCCATATTCGCATGTGTTCAATACACCTCCCACATCTCCTCAGGCATATCAAAGGTAAGAACTAGATGCATTTTACAGCTCTAAATGTTTTCCTGCGGTGTTGTGTTTGATTCTTGGGTAAGACACTGAGTGTAATCAGGCGATGTAGTTTGGAATGCGCTGGTTCGGCAAGCCCGGGAGCGCTGTTCGGGTGTCCAGGTCACCTTTTACCTGCTCATGGCCTCGCTGGCATCAGCGAGTTCCCCCAGCAGAGCCTGCAGGCTTCCTGCAATAGCTGCTTGGCACAGGAATGCCTGGAATTAAAATGCAGATAAGCAAGTGGAGAGCTCTGAAGTGCCCACTTAACCCATTTGGTGAAGACACGATTCTCTTACTCCCTCAGAGATGGGCTCATTCTTTTCCTGGGAGAGCTCTGGGCCCATGTTGCCTGTGCAGCCTCGAGGTGTCCACCAGCCGGTGCCCAGGTGGCTTGACCAGCCCTCGGTGGTGGAGAGGTGCTCGTGGTGGCCCTTAGAATTAACCTGGATTTTCTCCTTTGCTTCAGTGACATACACATGGGGTGGGTTTTTTTCTGTTTGTTTTGCGTTCTTTTGCTCTGGCCTTCACTTACTACCAATGTTAGCAAAGACACATAATCCATGGCTGCCGTCCGCAAAGCAGGAAGGCAGGCGCTGAGGTTTGGCAGAGCTGCTTTCTCCTCGGTGCTAATAAGGGCCAGGAATGCGGTTCGTGGCCCGTGCTGGCCCACCCCCCTCAGGATGGGGAAGGTGTGACGGGCCCGCAGCAGCAGCGGGACCGAGCGGTGACGCTGCCGGCTCCCGTGGCGGCTGGGGTGGGTTTTTTTGTTATTTTTCCGCGTTCGCGGTGAGGCTGGCGGCCCGGGCGGGCGGCGTGATGGTCGCCGTGGTGACGGGACGTCTCCCGGCAACGCGCGGGCCGGGCGGGCGCTGCCGCCTCCCGGGCCCGCGGGGCTCGGCCGCGCCGTTGCCGCGGTAACGCCGATCCCGGCGCGGCGCTGCGAGCGGGGAGCCTGGGCCCGCTGTTGTGTCGGGAGATCGCCCCGGTGGGCCGGGGATTCCCCTGGCCCCCCGGATTTTCCTCTAGAAACTAGGGGTGAGGACGCTGCAGGGCCCCGAGGTGGTGCAGCCCGGCAGTCCGGGTGTTCCGAGGGGTGCTGGGGAAACACTGTCCCTAGTACCATCCGAGGAAGTACTCCCCACTGCTGTGCTCTGCAGAAGGACAGATACATAATTTAGATAATAGATTAAAACTGTAATTTGTGCATTTGAACAAAGGATGTTTCCTGGCCCTTGCTTTATTGTTGCTGCTGCCTTTTAAAGAGTATTTTAATTATGCTCATACAGATTTATTGATAAATTCTTCTATTGAGTAGAAATCTAATGCGCATCTGACGTAGAAATGGAGGGATTTTGATCCCTTTTAATCCCCACAAGCAAAAAAATCCAGCATACAAATACAGTTGAAAGCCAGAGGCCCTCCCATTTTTTTATGGCTGAAGCGACAGTCCATGGGCTGGGTTTGCCAGAACCACTGTGCAATTTGGTGGCAGGTGTTGCTGGCAGGAGCAGCGATGTGGCCAGCTCTTCTGGGCTAGGCTGAAGGAAACAATGCAGCAGCACTGCCGTGAGCAGTCCTTGCAAGGATGAATCCTTAGGGACAGCCTGTCTGGGTGTCAGGGAGTGCACACTGGGGTAGCTACGCTGTGTCCTGCACAGCTGTGTGCCCACTGCCACCCTGTCCTCGTCCTGCACAGCCATGTGGCCACTGCCACCCTGTCCTCATCGTGCACAGCTGTGTGCCCACTGCTGCTCTGTGCTTGCGATGTGTGGCATAGGATGCCCTCAGAGTCACAGACCTTGGGCAGAGGTTGTGCTGCCCTCTTCCAATGGGATGTGTGTCCAGAACCTCATAGCTTGTTTTCATGAGTGGGAAAAGAGGCATACTGGCCAGACAGTATGGGGATTTAAGAAAGAGATTTCAATCACTGCTTTCACCACTGCCCAGTGTAGCTGAGCAGTGGAGAAGGAGGGGTCTAGTGAAATGCTGACAAGCAAGTCCCAAAACTGAAAGGGAAGCTTTTTCTCCTTGGAACTCATGGGATGTCCAAGCTGCTATTTTGCTGCTTGTGCTTCCAAGTGCTTTGGAGTCTTCCTTGTAATGACTGCATCACAAAACAAAGAGCTTGTGTGATTGAAGGAGCAAGTGCCTTGGAAATACAGTGGGAGGCCAGGTTTCATATGAAGAAATTGTGATCTCACTGTTACTCTTAGTTGGCTATCTTTCAGCATTTCCACTGTTAAATAAAACTTAATATCCCCATAGTATTCTAAAATATTTATTCATTCTGCTACTAATGACTGGTGAAACATCAACATGAAGCTGGTCTAGGCTATCAGTGACTTTTGAATTAATTCTGGATTGGCAGTTACATGGTAATTTTCTGAATATATTTCCAATATATTCTCAACGAGTTGAACATTCCCTGTGCATTTGGAAAAAAACAGTAATCCCATGTGTAAGTGATTGCTTTCTCATGTGTAGAAAGACTTCAGTAAGGGTAGAAAATGTAAATCCACTCCACCATAGTCAGATCTCCAGAGGAATACATCGTCATAGTAACACATTCCAAGGGGAATTTTTCTTATGGTGAAAACAGTATATGTAGAAAAAATCCTTGGGTGGCAGAGGTTTTGCTGTCTGTCCATCTTATGTAATGAAAATCCTCAATTGAGAGAAGCTATGTCACTTGATATTGATTAAATATATCTGGAACCAGATAATTTACCAATATTATTCCCCTCTCTAGGAACAAGGTTCATAAGGGTCAGTGAAATTCCACGGGGGCAAATTGACCTATTCCTTTTCCTTATCATATATGTTAAAAGAAAAAAGATGCACAAATGAATCACGTGTTCTGTTTAGTATCTGCATAAGCAGCTTAGGATTGAATTGAGCACAGAGTGGAGGAATGCATTGTAAAAGTAACCCAAGCATGATGATCACTGAATACACAAATTCTCCTTTTCCTGAACAGAGTTAATTACATCAGATAATTTAGTTTCATGACTTAAATAGAGCATCCTGCATAAACATGACGGGGTGGACCTTTTATGAAGGAGTTCCAGGTTGTGAACCCGCATATTTGAATGGTGTAGTAAGTGTTATACCAGTACCATTTGAGATAAAATGACTCAAACAACAATATTTGGACTACATTGGGTTCCACATATAGAAGACATTTTGGGAGAAAAGGCGACCTTGCTGTGTCTGTATATAAGATGGAACTTCAGGCTGCAGTTTTCTGAATTCCTGCTTCAATTCAGGGCATTACAGATAATCTGTAAGTTGTAAGAAGAGAAGAAGCATAATATCACGAGGTGAATTACTTCATTTTACTTGGCTTGGATGTGTGTTCTTAAAAAAACAATACTCACAACAAACAAAATCCCTTGGATTTTTATCTGGTTCTTCTGACTGAAGCATATGTCATGAAGTATGTCATGATGAATTTCAAGGGTGAACTAACACTGATATACATCATTACTAAGGAAGAGCTCTCCTTGGTGTAGAAAAATAGGTATGTTAAACTAAGGTGTTTCTTCTTAAATTTTACAATTATGCTGGCAATAGCAACTTGGAAATGTATTTATAGACACACACCTGGTTAAGTAACTATGCCCTCATACTTCATCTGTGTGTTTTACTTCCAGTTTTCTGTCTCTAACTGAAGTGTAGGTGGGATTTTCTCTTCTAGTAGTGCTTGGAGGAGGTCTTGAAATGGATATTTTTCCTGTGTATATTACATGGGGCTATTTCTCAATTGTATTTCTCTTTGTACTGCTGAAAACTGTCAGGAAATGTAATCTAAAAGAACAGAAATTATTATTTTCACAGAGTAATAAAAACATTTGAAAATTTGGGTGACTACCCAGGAATATTTGCTTTATAGATGTGTGGATAATTATTTCATAGCTTTTCATTTTTTCAATGTGTTTTCCTAATTGTAGTTTGTTACAGCAGTGCTAAATGTTGACAGATCTGTCCTGAAACTGATGAAATTGCTAACATGCCTAAGATAGAAACTGAAGAGGTGTTTCTTTCTTTCTCTAGATGCCAGGCAAACAGCAGCTCCTTGCTTTATGTTATTATTTTTCATATTTCCATTTGTTGAACAGTCTTTCCAGTTACTTGGCTTCGTAGGCTCTTTTTCTCCTCCTCTGTGCCTTCTGTAGATAAATATAGCCTTATTCCAAAGATAACTTGGAATGGTACTGTAGATATTTCCACTAAGTTCATGGGAAAAAGAAAGTGTAGGGATATGTTTTGAAATTTTTGTTACTTTGTTTGTAAAACCCTCTGTAGGCCTGGGTGTTTCCCTATGGAAGTTTTTAGAGTGGCCTCACTGACAGAGCTGTGAGTTGCTGACAGCAGAAACTTGAAGTATGTGAGTGCTGTGCTTCTGAGGCTGTTTCGTGCTGCTCCTCATCCCCTTCCCTTGCTGTCCCTGGAGTGTGCTGGTGCAGGTGTGCAGGCTGCACAGTGTGAGCTGGGTGGTGCAGCAGAAAGCAGGGGCTGTGAGGGTCCTGAGCAGTGGGAGTGGACGTGTCACCCTTCATCCACGGACAGCCATCCGTGGTGTCACTGTGACAGGTGCAGTGGTGTGTGGATGGGGAGGCTGTGCAGTGTTCAGTGACACTCTGCTGAAGTTCCAGCTGCTGGAAACTCAGACTCAGGAAGGAGTGCTTGTGCAGTGAACAGTGGTGAACATGAGCATCACGCTTGTTAATTGTATGATATTACAGCTGTGGAAATCATCTGACTTCTGAATTTGAAAACAGACTCGTGAAGCTTGGAAAGCCACAAATAGTATCATAGTGTGTCACACCTTGCTGCTGTTGGATTAAGAAAAGGGTTTTCTTGATTTCCATAACTCAAGTTAATTTTTTAAATTCAGTTTTAATCATGCTTTTGTCCTTTCTTTTAGATTTTCTTTACTTCTCTATTCATTATTGGACTTTCCTTTGGTGCTTATATAAAGAAAAATTGACAGGGAAAGTCACATTATTTGTAGTTCTACTGTAAAACTGAAATTCATACAACAGTTTCTAATGTTATGCTAATAGTGATAAACTATTAGTAAAAATATTAAGATAACTTGAATCTTTCAAACAGTAGGCAAGGGATGGCTTTATTTGTAATGATTGTGATTTTAAGGCATTCTAAAATTTAACTCTTTATTGTTTATTTAATATTTGTTTAAACTCAAACTTAAGGGTCATTGACTGTTTCCAAGAATTGCAGCTTTGTCTTAAATGAAAGCCTGTGTGGACCTTTCAGCATTTCACCTGGCATTTTAATATATTTTAGGGAATAGAGAATATGTTTAAAATGTGAGGTGGTTGTTGTAGTTCATGCAAAACTCCCAATATTTGTGTAACCAATTTGTTCTGTGTGTAATCTTTCTTTGATAATGTCAGTTTTGCACACAGATTCAAAGGCCTTGGCAGACTTGGGATAGTCCACTTGAGTCCTGGAGCTATAGGAACTGGTTGCAGGTGATCCATCTTCTCCCAGGTCATAACAGAGGGTGACAGATGCACTGAAAATCCTGGTTTTCCACAGAGAAATGTCCTGGGAGGTGAGCATGGCCAGTGAGAACCATTTCCTCTTTTCTCTGCGTGGAGTTAGTGGAAGTGGAGCCTAAGAGGGACACTGGGTTGCTGCTCACAGTGTGACTGTGGAGAATGCTGACAAGGTGGCATCCAGGTGATCAAGGTGGCCCATCAGGCCTTGTGTCAGCCAGCAGAGGTTACAAAACTGAGCTGCATGGTGGACGTGTGTGTGGAGCTGATCTCTGTATGATCCTAAGTGAAAGTGATATTCCTCCTGTTTTGATGGAACTGGCTTTTGTTGGAATAAAACTTGCAGGTTTTGCTAGAGTTGTTTCCTTTCTCAGGAACTTCAGATGACTGAAACCAGAAAGGGCTTAAATTGTATTAAAACATCTTTTCCTGAACTTATGTAACAAAAGACATAGAGTCTGTCTTAGTACAAAAACTTCTTTACTCTTGGGTTTTGAATCTTGACTTGGAAAAATCGAGCTACTTGTTTCATTAGAATAAAGTACTTACATAAAATCTGGATTTTAGAGGTGTTGGAGAGTCCTTAGCAGAGAAATTTCTATTCTCCTCAAAGTTCTCTGTGCCTGGGAACACAGATTGTTTTCCTCACCACCTGTTTGTCCTGGAGTAAAAGAGCAGAGGGTGAGAGGTATGGCTCTTTGCCTGTCCCGTGTGCCCAAGTGCTGCAGTGGCTTCATAAATGGCTGTTCCCATTTCCCCTTGCTAAACAGAAGTACTCAGCACTTGCACTTACTGTTCTATTTCAGTACAGCTCTGATGAAACTCTGGACGTTATATTTGATTATCCGCAGTGTATTTTTTCACGGATGTTTTGACTTTATTTTGGAAACCCCATAATTCTGTCAGGCAGTTTTGTTACTGCAAAAAACAAATGAGAATTCAGGGGCCATGTTTTAGATAGATTTAAAGAAACTCTTGTTGGCTTTCTTTCCATTCCAGGTGTACCTGAGACTGGTCTGTATGCACGTGGTACTCATGGGTGACATTTGTGCTGTTTCTGAATTGTGAACCTGTTTGTAAGATGCAGTATTTTCCTCTTTGGTGTTTGGGGGTTTTTGTTCTGGTTTTTGTTTTGTTTTGGGGAGGGTTTTTGTTTTTTAAAATGGGGATGGGAGGCTTATACAGGCTGTACATTACTTAGTGGAACCATAATGGTTACCACAGGAGAATGTTGAGGCTAATGATAAAGTGGTAATCCCACAAAAGGTGAAATTTTGTTTAATTACTATGTCCAATGTAATACAAGTGCATCTGGAAGAAGATTCTAGTCCTTGTGGGATTTTTTAGGTTTAAATCAATCTTTCCAGGAGTTCAAGTCCGCATGGACTGTAGAACCAAGCACTAATTTACTGTGCTACGTTATGTTGCTCTTCCACATTCTGTGAAAAGTTCATCTTTGGCATTAGGTCATAGAAACCCTGGACTAAACAGGCTGTGGGTTTCATGCAGTATGATGGTTTTCATATTGATCTACCTTTGCTAAGATTCCCCATTTTGTGTCTGAGGCTTTTTTCCCTATGACTGCATATGGTTTTAGTAATAAATGTGCAGATCTCTGGGGGTTTCAGTGCACAGATATGTGTATATACTGCAGTGTACTTTTTATGTCAGAAGACAGCTTGGCTGCCAGGGAAGCTTGTTCTCTCTTGCACTTAGAAACAAAATGTACTGTTTTAGGGCAGGTGACCTATTTTCATTACAAAAGAGCAAATACTCAGAGAACAGTGATAGGAGAATTGCTTGAGACAACTAGTCTGAAGTGGGTTTGTGCAAGCAATTTCACTAGCAAACACATTAGGGAAGTTCATTTTGTTGATGAATAACTTGGGGATACCAGATGAGGAGCATGGGTAGGGCTGCAGCCCAGCTCTCTCTGTGGGGTGAAGTTTGGATTGTCACATACATCTGTGTATCTGTTTACAAGGGAGCATGGTTTTCACCTCCATGTGTTAGAATTCCTTATTCCTTTGCGAAAAGCAAACAACTGAACAAGTTGGCCAGCTCAGACATGAGTGTGGATCAGAGCTTTGTAAAAGATCTTTCTTTTCATCCTGACTCATTTTTGCTTTGTTGACAGTCCCCTCCTGTTAATTGCCAGTACTCACTCTTTTAACTCATATGAACGGTGCAGTTATGTATGGTAATTTTTTATTGCTCTGTTCTTAAAGCATCCAAGATAGCCCAGCCAGTGGGTCTTGCTAATACAACTGTAAATGTATTTTTCTTGGCTTGCTGCAGCCTGCGTGCACTTGTTCCATTTTCCTTTCATTAGCTTGTGTGACATATTTTTGGTATTAGAATCACAACTACATAGACTTTATTTGTAAAAGCAGAATAACTGTAATTTATTATTCTGCCCACTTTTAAAGGTAGTAGTCAGTGTCCAATTTTATGCAGCTGGTGGAGTTTTGCATTTGTTTCTTGCAGCCCCTTATACCTGACTCCTGATGTCAGTTGTTCTCTGTGCTGCAGTTTTTAACCTCACTGATGCGTTCTCTGTGTTGTCTGCCTGGGTGATATAAATATTGCAGAGCTCTACGCCTCTCACTGTTTTTTTTTCTGTAACTATTTTTATCACAATTCCATTATATATCCTTCCAAAAGAAATTCTGTTCAAACAGTGGTTACAGGCTTGGTGGAGAACTTCCTAAGGTTAGCATGAAAAGCTAAGATGCTCAGAACAGACTCTCTTTTTGACACTTCAGTGTTTAGAGTATAATTTTGTGGTTTAGCCTAGTGAGATGGTGGTGAGGGTGATGTTTGTTAAGACAGAATATGTGAGATTTGGAAAAATGATTGCATGGTAATGCAGATACTGAAGGTTGAGTTATTAAAAATGTAACAGCGCTTTCAAATGTCCATGGAGCATTGGGAATTCATAACTAATGGCAGTGCAGGATTCAGGTTCCAGTAAAAGTATATGAAAGAGAAATGTAAATTTAGCAAATTCGACATCATTTGTGTTTCATTAATTTGTATGTTTAATCTAGATAAGCAGAGGGAGAAAAAAATACAAACAAAAAGTAATTGGGTTACTTTTAATTATGTAACTTTCCTGAAAAGACACTTTTTTTTTAGGCAGCTGGCTGATCAATGGCAAAATTCCTAACAGCTCCCCAAGTATTTAAGATCTCTATTAATTTGAGTTCCTTTTCTATATAAAAAATTGTTCTCTCTTTAGCTGTTTTGCATATGAAAGATGAAGAAGACCATTTCTCTCATGAGATTAAAAAAATAAATAAAACAATTAATTAGGATGAAATAATTTTCTAAACTTAAGGGAATTAATAACAAACAAAGCTTCTGGAGTAGCCAGCTTTTATTTTGCAGCTTGCAAGTATAATATAATGTAAATGGAAAGCTTTATATAAACACATTTATTCCATGGTAGCTTAAGAGCCACAGTCAGCTATATTGCTAAAGCAGTGTAGATCTTTTGATTATTAAGTACATTTTGCTGGTTTTGCCTTTATATGTAGAAGCAGACTTGGTCAGATTTTGGGGGAAAAAGAAAGTGGAAATTTCTCCTGGAAGTGTTAGAGCTGGTCTTTTTCTATTATCCTGGGGATATCACTGTCAAAGCTCTGCTTTGAAAATGGGGCAGTTTGTATTGATGAGCTCTATATTTTGTAATTACATGGAGCAAGAAATGTAGGAATTTGGTTTTTGTTGAGCTCTGAAGACCTTTGGAGCAGTATCACCTCGTTATTCAGTAGAGGGTTGCTTTTGGGCTTTGATTTGGAGGTTTATTGGGGGATTTTTGGTGTGTTTTCTTTGTTTTCTCTTTGCAGAGTCATTTTAAGATGCTTTTGCTGCCCTTGTAGACTAGCAAACTGTCCTCTTAGTTATGCTGTAAGTGTGATCCTGGTGATTTGTTTTGGGGTTTTTTTAAGGTATTTGGGCTTGTCAAGGACGAGGGCTTTCTTAAAGCATTCCTACCAGTGAAAACCCATCACTGAACCATAATCTTACTGAGATGGCACAGTGCTATGCTAGTGAATTTATGGTACATTTTGCTCTCAAAGCAGATTCTCTTCAGGGGATCATGGAGGTATCATCATGCGTAGTATCAACTCCATTATGATCTGGTCAGTGTGTGAATTACAAACCTGCCTTAAAGGTTTCTTGACTTGCAAACCTGTTTCTTCAAGTCATTTAAATGCTATAGAAAAGTCTTCCAGCTCCAGGTAAGGCAAGGGGGAAAACGCTTTACCTCAACTTCATGATTACTTCATGTTCACAAGCCTGGTGTAAAAGGGTCATTTGCAGGGCACAGCTTGGCATTCTGCTGCACCTTTCAGCCTGGTGATCTAATGCAGTAGCAGTGCAGCAGCCCGGGCTGGCACAAGCTGCATTTGGACTTCTTTGAGTCAGACAGACACTACCCAGGGACTCTGACCTGAGGGGACTGGCAACAGGAACTGGTCTTCACTTGCTGTCTTCTGATTACCAGGTTTCAAACTGTAGTGTAGAAACAGGAGGTTTCTTTGATGCCATAAACGAATTAATAATATCTCTCTGTAGATACAGTTGCTTGACTTTCATGGGGATGTCTCTCTGCTGCTGTTGTATTATTGCTGTGAACAGATTTTGACACTAGGATGGAAAACTTCCCATTTTAATAGCATATGAGAAGGAGACAAGTACACAGACTGGCTTTCACTGGTCATTGACCAGGTGCAAATAATGAACTTGCTAGACTGAATTAGTTCCTTAAAGGAAATTGTCCAAAATCCATCTGGTAGAGTGCTGAAAAGCAGACACAATAAAATTCTAGAAAATTGACTCTAAGAAATAGTTTTCTGCTGGCAGAAAACTGAATTGGATGACCTGAGGAGAGCCCTTAGTCTGAAATTTGTAACATGAGGGCAAACAGAAATAAGTGATGGATCCCGAGCACATTTGCAAACTGCATTTTCAAGAAATGGAAAATCTAAATGCCTTTATTTCAGCTGATCTGTAATATGAATTCCTCAGGAAGGTGTTGCATTGTGGATGGCTTTAGTGTGGTGGGAGAATCTAGCATTCCAAGGATGGTAATATGTGCAGAATTTACTTATTACCCTTAACTTACTACCCATCTTAACTGAGCCACTGAGACACCACTTAACCTCAAGCTATGGTGCAAATGAAGAAAAATCATCAGTAATTTTAGCTCTGTGTTCATACTTGCTATCAATTTCTGTGACAGGAGACAAATTATGTGTTCTTACTGTAACAGTTACATACCCACACCATTTCAGAAGGTTCTGGCAGTGACAGACAGCTTTTTTCTCCAATGGTAGTGAGATGGCTGAGCATTCCTTTCCTCACACATATCTTTGGTGTTGTCTCTGCAGTAATGGCAGATTCCCTAAATCTAGTGAGACTTGAGCATCTTGTGTGCTGACTTCCACAGGAGTCTCAACATCTGACAACTTGTCTCTCACGGATGCTCCACAAGAAGTGCTGATCTTTCAGGAGAGTCAAGCAAGTCGTATCATTTTCCTTTTTTGATGTTAATCCATTTTTCATAACATACCTCGTAGATGTCTAAGGGCAGTGGTGAATAGGAGTGTGGATTTAGTCCCAGCTGTGGTTAAACTTCAGAGCACTGCCCGGGGGCACAATGGGAGCAGTGTGTATCTCAGATGGAGTTTCTTGTGTTGCCCTTCAGCTTCAGGACAGTAGAAGGCACTCTGCAATATCAGAGTGTCAAAACTTAATGTGTACACTTGGTGTTGTGAAAACCAAAGAAAACTTAGGAAGCTTTTGGCTTATTTTGCCTGTATCAAAACTCAAGATTAGCCTTAGATTTACTGGAAATGAACATCCATTGGAAACAGCTTTTTTATGGTTTTGTTTTAATGCACTTCCTAGATTGAAATTTCCAAATACAGAAAAACTAATTTTGCTTCCAAGTCTGAGAAAATGTCAGAAAATGGAAAACGGTCAGCACTGCTATTCCCTTGGTAAGAGAAGTAATTGTTCCTTTTTGGCACTACCTGCAAATACAGTCATGAGCTGAAAAGTAGCAGGCTTTCTTAAATCTCATCTCTGCTTGTTATTCTTCAGGGAATTGTATTCTGGAGTATTTCTTAAACACAGACTGTCCTTTCACCACACCAGCTCAGTCCCATCACGTTGATGGGTTCCTTGGCAGATGCTGTAGGTGATGTGTGCAGGGTGCTCCTCGTTTCCCTCCTTCCTGCCCTGGGGAGCTCTGGAGAGGCTGGCACTGCCTGTGCCCGCCCTGTGTGCCCATCTGGGAGTCTTGGTCTGGGCTTGGCACCCTGCACGCTGCCCTCCAGCCTGCACGTCACCCACAAACTTGGGGAGCTTCATGAGCAACTGTGGAGCAGTGCTCTGGCTCTGTGAAATAGTGCTACCCATGCTGTGCAATTTAAAGACAAAATGCTTCCTGCTAATTATTAACAGTTACTCTGTAGGAACAGACTCATTACAGGGGCACTGAACCCTGGCCTGCTGTCCTTTTCGGCACCTGAACAATGCGGTAGGGAGGGGACAAAATGGTGAGAGAAACTGGAGTGCTGGCACCAATTAGTCCCAAGATTAGTCCTGAAAGAGGATTGCAATTTCAAGGCCAAAAAGAGAAGGGAGTGGGTAAAAGGATTTGAAATGAGATTATAGGACCTAAAAGCGCCTTTCTTTTGTTAGGGAATAATTCAGCAGTTTTGCTCGAGCCAGTGAGACAATCTAGTTTAGTGGCTGAAGCAAGAGATGTGTGTCCTGTTGATTTTTAAGGTTCTTTAACAAAGTCGATCCACAGTTGTGTTTGTTACTGCTTCCTGTGAAATCCAAGTGTTTTCAACAAACAAACAAAAACATGGAGGAAAACTATTACCTCATCAAAAGGCCTGTTGTTTTTCAGGAAGCTTATTTGTATTCTTTAAAAGGGAAGCCAAGAAAAGGAGGCAGATTGAACTCCCTCCTTTCCTTTGGAGATACTTTTTTCCCAGTGGTTACTATGAAACTGGCACTGGAGTCACCCTTTCACGACCCATCCTAGATGAATTTCAGTGCCAGTTTTTGTTTGTTGGCCTGCTCGAAGATGCAGATCAGGCAGTTCCTACTTCAGTTAAAAGCACTGTCTCCGGTCAGTGCCATAGTGATGAACATCATTCTCTTCCTTGGAGAGGGAAGCAGGCACTGAACCTTGCTGCCCTGTTGAAGAGACCACAATACATGCTCCTAACACTGTAATGGTCTGGGATTGAAGATTGGAGCTTGCTTGGAGACAGCAGAAAGAGAGGTCTTCCTTCTTCCTTTCCCTCAGAAGGAGAATTACAAAAGGGGGAATTACCAAAAAGAATTACAGACGTTGTGAACTTAATAGGAAATGTTTTGATGTAGTCTATTCATGCAAGATTGTGTGAAACAGTAACACTTCTTCTGCCATTTCCAAGAAGCTGTTTCTCTTGGGGTGGCTTAGAGTCAATAGTTGTGTAGGGATCACACAGCTGTTATGTATTACCAGCTTTTTTTCTTTCTTCACTTTTACAATGGAACTTCTTAGTTCAAAACACCTATGTAGGTGAGCTTAAAACCTTTGCTTTCAGTTCACTGTGCCTACAAGTTGAGGGAAGTTTCTCATCATGAAGGTGTAACGAGTTCTGCCATGTTCTTGATTTCCCTTTTGCATTTCACATAAGCCTTTGTTAAGACTACTTTCATGGACAAGTAATCATTGAATCATGAAGGTTTGAAAATACTTCTAAGTTTAGTGCTTAAAAATGTTTTCCAGTGTGGCACTGAAAGGTTGGCTAGCATCATCTTGCCACTTGGGATACTGTAGCCTGAATAATGGGCAAGATTAGGTTGTGTGGGGAACACAGAGAATTACCTTTCCTTCAAAAGAAGAGACCCTTTATCTCTAGACGAAGCCATTAAAATAGTGCATTCTGCATAGCTTTCTTTAAGCTGAGTTGTCATCTTTGGACTTGTTTACAAACAAGTATTTAGATCCCATCCAGAGCCCTTGTTAAATGCTAAATTTTTGCCCATTTTTTTTTTATTCCATTATACTTCTCTCACATAATCTAGGGAATCTCACTTGCTGCTTTCTAGCCTTCACAACCTAGAGTTTCTCCAAGAAAAGGGGGAAAGAGAGACTGAGAGACAAACTCATCAGTTGAGTTTCCACACAAGTTGATGAAGAAACACAGGCCCTTGTCCTGTCCGTAGGAATTGTGTAAATAGCTTTAATAAGACTTTAGTTGTGAAGTTATCCCATGCTGAGATGCTGAGGGCTGTACAAATGAGCTGTAAAATTTCTGAAATAGAATAAAGACAATAATAAAACCCAAAACCAGATTCTGCAGAGGAGCTAATATGGAAGAGAAGATGGTTTGTAAACAGGGATTGGTAATGACAACAAAGAGTTAAGAATGGAATGAGATAACAGCAAATTCTGTTCTTCAGTAGCTGAAGGTATCTAAGGCTGCTTTGCTTCAAGTCACGTTTCTCAGTGATCTGAGATTAAGGTGCAGGGATTTCTAAGGAGTTGTTGCTCGAGCATGTTCCAGTTGAAGTGAGAGCTGCAGGTGTATTGGCCCATCTAGCAGAGAGAGCTGTTGGATGGCTCAGTCCTGCAAATGGCTGAGCTTGCTGCTTTCCAGTTCATGCGTATTTACCATTAGCCCTTTGCTGGCTGGAAAATTCAGTGATGTTCTGTACATAACATTATAAAAAAGACTTAACTATCAATGAAACTACCAACATGAGAATTAACTGGAGTGTTTGGCAAAGTAATTTGTTCTATTTTTTTCTTCCCTGATTTGTGAGAATTTACAATTGACGTATGAAGAAAATATTTCTGCTTAATTGGTTGTAGTAAACAGATACATTATAAATTATTGTTTCTTGAATGTTTAAAAGATTGTGTCCCATTATTTTATGACTGATTAGTATTGTTTCACTAGAAAGAACAAGCTTGCATCATCTGATGTTTGAACAGCATAGTTTGATACTTTCTGTGATTTGCAGCTTTGGAAGGCTTAAATGCTGTCTGGGGATGTCAGGGTGTCACTCTCTCTAAACACCAGTGTACCATAAGTAATTGTTTCCTGTAATCTAGCTCACTGATTTTCTATACTTGAGATGATCCAAGGAACAGCTTTACTACAGAGATTAATTGCACAAAGTGCATGTACATTCTTGAACACATTTTTGCTTGTTAATATTAATAAGGGTATTTTGCAACTGCATGGCAAATACCAATTCAACTGAAAGGAGAATTACACAGTGTCTGGTAGGTAACCATGCCCATCCTTAGCAGCCCCTTTTGGTGCCTCCAAAGATTGTGCTCTTCATTAGTGAAATACCTCTGGTTTTGGGGTTGCCCACCAGCTGATGGACCTCCCAGAACTTCTTGGTTTGCTGAGAACTTGTGGTCTCCTCCACTGGCTGCTAAACCAGATCTGTGCAGAGAGGGGCACTGAGGATTGCTAAATTGCCGTATTTGGATTTATTCTGTAACTTTCTTGGGCTTTGTCAAGAAAGAGTAGATGGCCTAGATTCTCCCTCTGTGGTTTTGTGTTTTGGCACAAGGTCGCTAACAAACGCTGTAAAGATACACTATGCAGAAAAATGGAACTCTGACTTTTTGTGACTTATTTTCATGTTCATAATGATTTTTTTTCAACCTTCACCATATGGAATCGCAGCAAACAAAACAGAAATATAGAAACAAGTATCTTATTGCAAAAGCAGTTGAAAAACTTCACATATATCCTTTATTCCTACACCTCTGCTTTCTACTGCAAATCCCCAAGTGAAGAGCAGTGTTAAAGCCTTGTCTTACTGAGTCCATCCAACTGCTGTACAAACAGCTGAGGAGAGGCAGCAGAAACAGACCACAACATGCATTCCACTGGGGAAGCTGAGATTTGTTGAAATGACAATGTTTTAAGGCAATTTTGGTAAAAGTAGTCTCCTTTTTAGTGATACAGCTTCATCAGTCATATGAGAAATCACTGGCCTAAAGGTAGAAGAGAGACTTCTCAATATAAATTCTGTGAAGGTCGGCTTTTCTCTTTCTCACTGAGTTCCTTCATTCATGTAGATAATATTGTAACTAGAGAGAATTATTAGAATATTATTAAATACAATGTTAGTATTCTCAACAGACTGAATAGCTGTTCATAGAGGTGAGGATTAGGGATAAAGATGCACAGTGAATTTTATTTCCCATTACCGATGGGAGGTTTATTTTTCTGTTAAACGAAAGTGGCTAAAATGACTCAAAATTAAGTCCTCTGAGTATTTGTCTGCAGTTAAGTGTGCAGAATGTATGAAATTCTCTATTTCACAGCTCTGCTTTGAAAATTTTAAGTAGAAGGTAATGGAAGTCGGGTGCTGTGGTTATTGCTCCTGTAAAATTAGCTAGGAAGCGCTCTTGCTTCAGAGACCAGGGAAGTCTAAATCACACACACTTCCCATGCACAGTTCAGTGGGATTCTTCATTTTGGCAGAGGCTGTAGAGAGGGAAGGGACTTCTGCAGTGTAAATATCCGTGAAGTCTCATCTGCTCTGCCCGTTGAATTTGAGGCCTTGTTGAGTTGAAGAGTTCTCAAGAATAAGTGGAAAATTTTCACCTTTTCCTGTCTGGACAGAGCTGACAGGATAGAATTTGGTCAAACTTGTGCCATTTGCTTTAAATTTGTTGTAAAGTGGAGGACATAGTAGAATTTGGCTTCTAATTTCCTCTGCAGCCAACCTGAAACATTTGGGATACCTTTAGGAGAAAAGCTGAGCTGTTGTCAGTCAGAGATGAGGAGCCCTGGGTGCTGCAGTGTGGGTTGTCAGCAGTGACGCAGAGCTGAGAGGACCATCTGGGGGCTGGTCCAGCTCTGCCACTGTTTACTGGATGTTTTTGGAGGTACCCTGTTATATCTGTGTGTATGTTTCTCTGAATGCAGATTATTTCTCTAAAGCTTTGTGGATAGGAAAATTGATAAAGGTGGTGTCTCTACAATGCTTCTGAATGCAAAAAAATGCTATATTCTCTTCTGTCCAGTCTGTAGACTCAGACCCTGAGGTGAAACAGCCTGTTGTTGGATGCTGTAGGGTTTTTGTGTGTCTATTGGGATGTCTCTCCCCATCCCTAAAATACAGCTCTCAGTTCTTCAAAAGGAATATTCTTGGGAATGTGAGTGAAAACTGACACATTTTGATACTAAATTTTTTATGCCTTAGCTGTTTATTTCTCAAAATGTATCTCTAAGGATAACATGTTATTTATGCATTAAACTTTTGTGTTGGTGATAGCATCCACAAACTATCTGTCATTTATCTTTTGAGCACCTTGCATGCTGTGCAGTATGGTCCTTAGGCTCAGGTCTTCTGGGGGATAAGGGTATTACCCTTATGAATGCTGCACTCATGTAGTAGATACGCATGAGGAGATAGAATTATGATGAAATATGTAATTGGGGCTTTTCAAATATGTGAATACTTCTGTTTTGATGCTGTTGTTGTCATCATCATCATCACCGTATTTTCTGCTTTTACATAACTTCCTGACACGTGCATGAAACACTTCTGTGTGTGGCCCAGTGAGTACAAATCTCTGCAACCTCCTCTGCAGCAGTGTTGCCGATCCTATAAGCACATTAAGCTTCCCAGGGAAAAGTACTCTTGGCATCTGGGAGAGGTTAAATGTTCCAGGGGAGAGGTTAAACATTCGATTGTCCTCTGCTGCTGTAATTCCAGAAGCCAGATTAGTTCTGAATCATCTGAACCACATTCATTCAAGATTAATGAGAAACACCAAGTATGGAAAATTTCAGTCGGTAAGCGCCTTGGCTTTGAGCAAGTGGTGGAGGGGGAGTTCATACTGGCAGCAGCCTGCGGGTCATGCTTAGTTTTAAGTTCCCTTAGTTCTTAAATTGGTGAAATGGGGAATCACACCATTCCAGATAAACAAGAATTTCAGCAAGCAACATGAAGCAGTTGGTAGAGTGCACATGCACACACCCCCCCACCCCCACACACCTTTCAGGCCTCGCCTCCCTTTTCCCCATCTATTTGTTTCATTTGAGATCAGATTTACCCTTTTGCATCGGCACATTTATAGCTTTGTGAATGTTCAGGTACATTGGTGTCTGTGGAACAGAGGAGTGGTGTGTTCCAGGAATGGGTGAGGAGCCCTTCCAGCAGAGGTGTGCCTGATGTCACTCTCGAGTCCAGTTCACTGACTGGCCATGGTTAAGCCCTGGTTAGAGATGTGAGAGGGAGCCTCATGTAGTACATACTTCTGAAATCAAAGCAAAGCTATTTGAAATTCTGCAAGATAATTAAATGGAAAAATCAGGACTAGAATAACAGAAGTCAATTATGTGACCTTGGGCTTTTAAAAAAATTATATTGATTTGGGAGAATCCTTCTTTTAGAAGAACATTACAATGTTGTGTCTGGTTAATAGCTCTGCAGTTTCACTGCAGTTCAGTTGTTCAGGTGGTCAGTGTGGATGTTCTCTAGAGCCGTGTCTGTACTGTAGCATTAACTATCTGAGTAGACTCTTTACATTAAATTTAAAGTGAAGGTGGGCCTTAGTTACAGACAATGTCTAGGTCTCATCTGTTTTCCAGAACCTGAGATTCAAGAAGTTTTTCTCTTCCAGTGCAATTTTAAGCAAATGAAACCAAACCAGAAATGAACCTCTTCTTTCCTACTTGTTTTGCAGTAAATGGAAGCAGAAAACTGAAGTGCTCCATTTCTCATTTCGTAGAAGAGAATCAAACTTCTCCCTGTTGGCCAGGCCAGCATTTGATGCTGCTGTAGCCCAAAAGAGGCCAAAGTCCTTTAGTCTCAGAGGCCAGTGGCTGTCTTTAAAAGGAATGTTCTATTCATCTGGGCTTCAGGGCACTGACTTGTGGTTCCTGCTTGAGCTGGCGCAGGCACGCTCTGTAGCACAGGAGCAAGTTTAGGTAACTCCAGAGTTTCCCCTGCCTGACAACTACCAGTTATTCATCCAATAATTTCATCCAAGGAACCATTTAATAGCAGTTGTGAAATAAGGAGAAAAAGAGCACTTCAGCAAGTGAAGTTACCTTGTATTTTTCTTTATTTCGAAATAAAGAAAGTGGGAACAAATAACAACTGTGCTCTAGAAGTGAGCTGTGTTGGTCTCTCCTTAACTACATGCACTTCAAAAGACTATTTATTCCGTCACCTATTGTGTTGTTACTTAACAATTCTTTATTCCTTCCAGATATATATAGTCTGTGTCAGTAAGCCTGTTTTTAGTACAAAAGAAGAAAAATAAAACTCAGACTGAAAGGATGAAATTACTTGCCTGAAGTCACTGTGTGATTTCAGTGGTTGAGGAAGAATTAGAACTGGAGGCTGATAGGCAACCTCTCCCAACTCCCAATGGAGACAAATCTCTTTTAATTGAAAGCAACATGGGACAATTGCCTCGCTATGAATTTTCAAATATATCTGGACTTTCTCCTGTTTCAGTATTCAGTCTAATACATCTTAAAATATTTAAACACAGATTAATAGAAGATTTTTATTTTGCACTGTGAGGCTGGTGTACCTCAAATTGCCATCTCTCTTGAAACAACTACTCTCTAGAAATTATGATCATTTATTTTAACAAATCCTGTGTTGTTGTCCATAAATATATAATATTAGGTCTCAGCAAAGACCAGCATTCTGACTGAAGGCTAGAGAGCCTCACACAGGGGAGAAGAAGGCTTCATATATCACACCAGCAGTGAGAGTGGCCTTTTGAGCACCACAGCAGAGTCATTGATGGGCTCCAAAGGACACATGACCATGTTTTCCTGGAAATTAGGAATTACCATTTTTTTCCCTGATTCTGAAAATTTGAGAAGATTTCTTTTAACTTGTTTTTAATCCGCCCCGCCACCCCCTTTCCCCTACCGTGTTCTTGCTTAATTACTTAAGTGAAGATCGTGGCAGGAGAATGGCTTTAACTATTTGGAGAACGTAAAGATTTGACTAATTTTTCACTTCATCCTTCAAAAAGCATTAAATTTTATTTTCAGGTATTTTGTTAGTGAGTGGCTTTCATGAGCAACTTTTCTTTAATCTTTAATGAAATTTAGATGTAATCCTTCTGGCAGTTGTGTCATATAGAAAACTCGCTTTGAGTTCACAAGGGATCAGAATTTTATTGTTCACTCGAAAATGTGTTAGACACCCTAGAGAAACCAGGAAAGACTCCATCTAGGAGCTTTAAGTCTCCATCTCACATGTTGCAGTAAGTGAGATACCGAGAGACAGTAAAAGAGGGAATTGCAGAGAAAAGAGAAGCATTGCCAGAATATTAGATTATCTGTCATAAATTAAAAATCTGTATTGTGAATTCATAAATCTCTTTAACAGTAATGTTTTGTCAGTTATGGAAAATTTGAGAAGATGGAGTAATGGGTTTGTATATTAAAAACCTCTGAAGTATTAATCAGTTTTCATTGAAGTCAGGAAATACCTTATCACCAGCCTTTGAGATTTTTTTTATGTACTGTCATTGACGCAGGTTAGTAGAGGGTTTTTTGCTTTGCTTGGAGAGGAAACTTGCTTGTTTTGTTGCTGGCTGATGGCTACTTGTGATATTAACTGCCAGTAAGCTGCTGGGAAGGATTAAGTCTTTTTCTCATTAGCAAAACACATGTATTACAGGTCCAGTAGTATATGAATACTTCTGTATTGCTCAAAAGGTGTAATGGCAGTGATCAATTCATTAAAACAACTATGGTTATATATCCAGATGGAGAGAATTAGACCCTCTTTGCAGTGCAGAGGTGTTGTTCGCCCCCATGCAGTAATGGCATTAAAATTGAGTGTAGAAAAGGAAGCTCATACAACAGTGGAAGGATGTGAGGTCTTGAGTGCAAGCAGTGAAGAGCTGACAAGTGTTAGAAATGCCACCAATCAGAAGGAGCTGCTCTCTGTCTTGTGTTCACTCTACAAGCTTGTGGCTGTGTGGTTTGGACCAAGTGACCTCCTTCTGTGCCATTTTGCAGCCACTCTGCAGACCATGTCTGTTCAGCACAGGAGCCAAGGAGGCTGCTCACCGCTGTACTTGGGAACATTTCCCATGCCTTACACAGGCTGATTGGAATAAGGAAGTACTATTCATCTTCCAGCATCAAGGAATGCTGTATTCCCACAAAAACATACTTAACCATTTTTTCCTCATTTACAGCAGCATCCTAAATTTATTTCTCAAGTAATGGTAAAACCCAAAGTCTTCCAGCTCAGTTGGACAGCCATTTATATACCTTGTAGTAGCAGTCTGCACCCTGCTGGCATGGGGAGCTGGATGTGCTTGTCAAGAGCTTCGTTCCCTGCTGCCTCTAATGCAGAAGGCACCTACAACTATTCTTATCAGCAATTTGAACATGAGACTGTGATTCAGTTGCTTCACAGAAACTTTTGGAAGTGAGTTTCTATGCCTGCAAGATGCTTCATTGGTTGCTCTTTGACAAAATGATTTGTTGCTTCTAGGTTTGGTGTTCTTGACATTTCCTTCAGTTCACTCTTTGTCAGAGTTGTTGGTGAAACTTGGCAGAGAAGCGTTTTGCACTGTGGATGGTTGGTAATGGAATACTTACAGCATGGGTACAACAATGCCTTCTTTCCCTTCACCTGGCAATGGCAGCTTCTGTTCCCAGAAATTTTCAATTATATAGCTGTCCTCAGAGCTGGTATTGCCCTCAGGGCAAAGGCAGGTAATTGCAGTGTATTGGGTTGAGTTGGCTGTAGAGGCACTTTAGTCTATCATCTTTTCTTGTTCCCATTGGTTTTGCCACTGATAAGGGCTGGAGAGGACATCCTCTGTTTCCTTGCTGCCTGTTTGTGCTCTAGCAGCTGTTTGCTAACTGCAGACTGTGTTGGGTGGTTGTGTGCAATGCTTGTTAGCTTACAGCTGACACTGTTTGTATTTCTGTCCTTTACTGAGCTGTCCTGCCCTGTAGTCCAGACTTTCCTGAAAGCCAGGATGTACTTTGGCACCAGCCATGCCCTAGCAGCTAATTCCAGCTCCTCTTGGCCATGGTGGGCTAAGGTGTGTGTGTGTGTGTGTGTGTGTGTGTGTGTGTGTGGAACAGTTTCCCTTCCTTTCCACTGAGCTGTCCTTCATTGGGCTAGTAACAGTCAGCTTCAAAGGTCTCTGAAATGTGTGCTCAGGGGCTGTTGTTGGTTTGTATGTTTGCTTTCCCCTCTTTCTGTGCCTTTCTGCTTTACCATCACTCTGTGGGCATATTTGGTAACACAGTCACTGGCCTGTATTTATTGCCTGGCTTCTGTGTTTTCATAATCCCTTAATTGTGGTGTGTAGTCCAACACAATTGAATTTAGTTTGAATTTTTAGTTGTTTGGGTTTTTTAAATCTATTAATCAAGCCTCTCTGACAAAGAGGCCTGTGAGAGCTTTTGGCATAGTTGTGAAATACTGCAACTGTGCAAGAGAATTCTGACTCTGGCTTTTTTTAGTGCTTGGCTTTAAGACTGCAGCCTCATTGCTCTAATGTGAATTCCAGAAGACAAAGGATTTGTTTCCTTCTTTAAGTTTCTTGAAGCCTATGCACCTTTTGAAGATTTTTATAAATGTCTGCTATATGTTTTGATAGAAATAATTAGCCAAGGGCTCACACACATTATCACTTCTGTATGCCCTGGGAGCTCCTGGTTGGGCTGGCCTCACTGGCTGGACAGTCTTCATATTGGCCTGGTTTCCAGCAGAAACAGTATTCAAATCAACACATTCCTGTAGAATGTTTTAGATTTCAGCAAAGCAACATTTTCCTATGGAAAAGCTTTTCCTCAGAAAAATCCCTGCAGTCAAGAAGCTTCCCATGCCTGGGGCCCAGTGGCACAACAAGGTTTCCTGCTGATTGTGTCTTCAGAGAAAGAACAGTTCATTGCTTGCCTTGAATGGAAATCAAGTCCCACTTGCCCTTAAAAATTGCTAGCACATCCATGGGAAAGGTGGGCTTTGTTCAGAGGTGGCTCCCAGTTCCTCCGGGGTTAAACACTGTCCCCCATCAGTTCTCTCAGATACAGGTTCAGCAGGCTGTGAATACTTCATTTGCTCCCTGTGCTGGAGCACAGATGCCACAGGGCCAGTGACTGTGCTTTGGAGTGAGGTAGATCGTGCACTCTGAACTTGCACCCCTGGATCCTGTTTTGTGCATTTGCCACAAAGGTTGTACCCTGGATATCCTGCTGGCTGAGTGTATGCTTCAAAGGACAGTATTTTCTGAAAATTAAGCCAATGGTCCTTGGCAGGTAACTGTTGATGTTTCACATGTTGTCTGATTCATAAACTATACAAATTGTTCTTTCAAGATCTTTGCTTGAAATCTCAGCTTACTATGGTTGATCAAGGTCCATCTTCCACCCACCTCCACAAGTCCCCTGTGCTCATCTGCTTCTCAGAGTTAGGCCAGTCTAAACATATCCAAAGCAAAAATGTCTTAGGCCTCAAGTTTCTTCATAGTGAGGTAAAAGTTCAAACTACTTACTGCCTTTCTTTCAGGACATATTACTTTAGTCAGTGTGTTTAGTTGGTAAATTTGGGGAAAAACTCTTTCATCAATAATGCTAATGGCATAAATATTAATTTCCTATCAGGTATTGATTACAAAAGAAAATCGTAGACCCAGATTTTGCATTTTTATTTTGCCTAATTGCACAATATGCTGTTACTTCTGAGGTGAACTAGATGTTCTTCTCTTGTAGCTTACAGGCTATGCTGAAGAAACAGCTTATTTCAAAAAATGCCTGATATGGACCAAATATTTTGGGGTTTTATTGATGGTCTTTAAGAAGAATGAACTTCTTCAAACGGTTTCTTAATCTGGAACAGAGAGAGGAAGCAGCTTTTGAACACTTTAAAGTGAAAGATAGTTCAACTCTGTCATTTGTCAACTTGAAATATGTTTTAATAATTGATACCCTCTGAGACTTTACATACAAAAGTTTGGGAACAGAAAAAAATTTTACCCAATGCAGATCAGACATAGTTAAACTTATGCAAAGCCCTGCAAACACAAGTTTGTTGTTTTGAAAGGCTTGATGGTCGCTGCAGTACATTATTTACATGCTTTAATTCTTTACCTTCCTTCCTTGGGAAGACAGTTAATTTTCTCAGTTCGTGTGGTTTGAGCTTAATCAGGTAGAGATTTTTATGAGAACCTGGGCCTTTTTTGAAATTGAAAAATAAGATAAATCACTATTTGTTTCTGTAGTGGACATATTTTGTCTATTCATATATATATGCTTTTCCTACTCCTTTCTTTAACCCTCTTCCACCCACTTATGACAGCATGGGAATGAATTTCTTTTGCAGTGTCATTTCACAATTTCACTCATTTTTTTTTCTCTTGGGCTTTTGAAAGGCATATAGTTTCCATACTGTGATTTCTGACTGGCAAATCTCTACAGTGTCAAGACTATGCTATGGCTTTCCATTTATGATGGGTCCTGTTCCAGAGATCATGCAGGACTCTGATGCACCATAACATGTGTTACAGGAGTGAATCCTGCAGGAATGTGAATGCCCTCAACAGCTCTTGACCTTCCTATGAGTTGAGGAGCTACACTGAAGAGTGGGCTCTTACCATAAGGAATGCAAACAATTGGTTGCATTAAGCACTCTAAAGTGAGCGTCTGTTCAGACAAGTGTGTGCCCCATGCTCTCTAGCACTTAGAATGTAAACCTACTTATCTTTTCTTTGGTCATTTTGTTTTCTCTCTCTCTCAATTCCCCTTTTTTGTTCAGGAGTATTGAAAGTTTTTATTACTCATGCAATTGGTTTGGATTTATATACAGTCCTTATTTTAACACGGTGAATTTTTTATATATTAGCACAAGGCTATCTGCAAAAATAATTGTGGAAGAAATGGTTTTCTTCTGTATGGCATTTTAGCAGGACTTTCCTAATGCTGTAAGTGTAATAGACAGCACCTGTTTTCATTTCATTGCATTTCATTGTAGCAATTGTCAACTCAAGAGGAGACAAAAGTGAATGAGTAGAAATGGATTGTAGGGCTTGGTTCACAATTTGTGTCCGTAGAGGAAGGATTACCTCCGTAAAAATGCAGAGTGCCTTACAGCAACCTTATTGAAGGATGTTTAGTCTCTTACTTATAAATGGTGCCCGAATTTGGGCATAGGGCAGTTATTTCTATATTAGTAGCGTAGTTCCATGATGCTAATTTCAGTAAAAGCACACATATTAGAACACTTATGATTTTCTTCAAGCTCTAGAGGATTTTGAAACTTGTTCCCTTACTACAGAAAAGACTCTGTGGCAGCCTGTCTCTGCCACCTGCCTTGACAGATGCAACAGATAGTTACCTCCCCCAGGTACTGTGATTTTAAAATACTCGCTGTGCCTGCCTGAGCCATTGGATCCCATCAGCAAAATTCTAGAGACAGTGTCTCCTGCTGAGGATTGCCCACACAGCAGGATTGGGAGTAGTGGTGACACTTCTGCTCTGGGCAGCGCAACCCGCAGACGGCCATGGAGGGGATGAGCTGTGCCTTAAGGGAGGGAGGGGGGCACCTGCACTGCAGTCAGCAGCTCTCTTAGGAAAAGAGCCTGCGGGTTTGTCACACCAGCAAGAAATTAGATTCCAAATAAGCCACTCCCCCTTCCTTCACCCCTTCTGGTAAGGGAAGAACAAGAGCCAAGACTATGAGTTAACAATTTACTGAAAGCAAAAAACGATAGAATAAGAAATGCACAATAACAACAACAACATTAATACTAGAAGTATACAAAGAGAGAAGGTATTTTATCCACAATAAAGATATTCACTACTGGAAACAAAAACAATATGGTGGATGCTCCCTGTAGGTTGTATCCGTGTGGCTTCCCCAGACAAAGGCAATATGGTGATCGTGGCTGCGGTAGTTGAGAACACAAGGAAGATGGTGAGGGAGCTCCTGTGCGTAGCATTTTCTGCTGCCCAGCCCAAAACAACTCAAAACAGTAACAAACAAACCTCCCAAAACCATCCGAATTGGGTTGTGCTGCCATTCCACTGGGTTCATTCAGTTCCTTGCAGGTGCAGGTGCTGCCATTTCTACCTCTCTGATGTGCTGGAGCAGATGCTCCACACTCTATTGCCCACAGCACTGTGGGGCTGTTCCGAGGCATCAAAGGAAACAAGGTTTAGATGAGGGAACCGGTGTTCCCTCCTCTTCCCCCTCCTGTGTTTGAAATGTTGTGGCCTCCCGGAGGCCATCACCCTCCTGCAGCCCCTGTGTGAGCAGGAGGTGAAGCACAGGAGGGGCCTGGCCCTGTGTGGGTTCAGGGCTTGGTTCAGGCGGGCAGTGACGCCTGCCACGCACCCGCTGGCCCCCGTGGCCGCTGCCCTGACGATGAGACAGTGTCAGGCCACTGCCCTGAGAGGCTGTCACAGGAGCAGCCCGGGTGGCCAAGCACACGGCAGAGGCTGAGATTGGTGCTGGAGGATGCTGTGTGGGGCTGTTTTCTGTGAGTGCGAGGGGTTTCTTTGGGTGAAGCACAGGAACTGCCCGGTGTCTGGCCAGGGCTGTCCTGGGCAGACACATCAGCTGGGGCAGCATGTTGTCACAGGTGAGAGAAAGCCATCAAACATTTGAGTTTTGAGCAGGTATCTTTGGAAAAGGGCATGTATTTTGATGTACTGAGAATTCAGTAAATAATTTTGACATTGATTTGAGGTTTTTTATTATTTATTCAAAATTGCTGTTTTCTCTCTTCCTCCAAGGGAATGTGGGTGTGTGCTCTGCTGAGGAAGTTTTTTCTTGTGAAGAAAATGTCAATCTTGAATGAAATTAGCCTATTTTTAACATGAAATTTTAGACCCTTGCTTGAAGGCAAAAGTGTCATGATGTTACATTAGCTTTAAGAACAAAACAGAATTCATGCAAATAGTAACTTATAATAGCAACTTGTAATGCAAATGTGATTTTCTTAACCCTTGTTTCTTATTCCCTTTAGCACATCAGGTCCACCCATTTGGCCAGGAAGCACCTTTTTCAAGAGAAATGGAGCCCTTCTACAAGGTAGGTGATAGATACTACATCTCGGAGTAGCTATTCTACTTGAGAAATAACTTCTGCAAATTGCACAGCTTTTTTGATACTCACTTGGCAAGAAATAACCAAATGTTTTTTGTTTCCTTTACCCTTTCTCCTTTATTGCGCATCTGGTGCCTTGAAAATGACGGTTTACCACGTACAGTGAGTGTAGTCTGTGAAAGTTGCTGCTTTTTTTCTTTTCTCAGATCATTAAATTGCTTGCTGTAATATATGGTGAAGGGTGGCTTTTTGGTTTTTTCCTTTGTGTGGATAAAGAGTGCCCAGAAGGAAGTGTTCCAGGAACACCGCTTTTAGTTCTGTGGATGAAACAAGGTTGTTCTCTGAGAGAGATCCTTTTCTTTCCTCCTTAATTGTGCTGATAGCAAAAGGTACCAGAAGGTAGGTAGCCATGATGTAGTGGGGAAAACAGTGTCAAGAATGCTTGTCTCAAGAAAGCTACAATGTTTATTAGTACTTGTATTCCCAGAATTGTGTTAAATATGTAATTTCCATTGTACAGACAATATATACAGAAGCACTATGATTACAGTTTTGATAGCTGAAAATTTTCAGTCTACTTTGCCAGACTTCTTAAAATAGTTTTTCACTGCTGTGTCTGTTTATATTTCTACCATAGAGTACATCACTCTTAAAGGAGCTGTCTTAGGAGCACAGAAGGCTGTGTCCCCAGACTGCGAGTGTGTCTCTATGGTGCAAAGTAACTTACACCACTGAGGATCCTTTTGTGGTCTTTGCAAGGATTTATCCATGAATTGTCATAGTTTTCTATTCATTCTTCTGGTGCCAAGACTCTTCTGGTCTTTCGTCTGACAGAAAATGCTATATAATGTTCTCAGGAGCATTTATCCAAATCACCTACAATGGAGCTTTACTCACGATGAGACACACAAGCAAATAATTCATTGTCAGGCAGTATTACCTTCTACACACCAAAGTAATCCAGCATCTGAGGTTTACCTGAGAATATTTTTCACGTTAATTCCTTGCACATATCTAAGAATTTGCATAATGCTATTTAATACCTATGCTGAGATTTGTTCAAGTGACTTTTAAACACATTAAAACATTCAGATTATTTCTCAGCACTAGGAGGTGGTGTAAATTGTAGTGTTTAGCTGCTTTTGGCTTTAGTCTGATCAGCTAGATCTGCTACCTTTACTGTCCTTCCTAATGAGAAGAACTAGATTTAATTTTTTTTTTTTTTGTAAGGGAAAAGCACTATGGTGAAATAGCTTGATTTGTTTCACTTTGTCAACAATTATGATTTTAAATAGCTATCTGCACATATGTAGTATTCGTAATCTGAGTTGATAAAATGTAAACTTGCTCAGTCCAGTCTATATGACAGAAATGTTTTACCTTAAGATGCAAGATACCAGGAATTAATAACAGCTGTTTTCGTAGTCCTCTCTATCTCAGTTGTTGCTTAAAGCCTTCTCACAATTAAAAAGAATACATTGTTGTTCTACCCTTTTCTTCTCTGCCCTCTTCTACCTTCCATATTGGCATGGAAAATCTAAAAGCTCAAAACTTTTTGACATATTAAAGAAATAGAGAAAAGAGATGACTGCCGTTTCAAGCAACTAACAAAGCCTAACAGAGCTTTAACTGAGTCGCAGTCTGTGTTGCCATTTCAAGTGGAAAACGCAGCCAGTTTGGACTGTAATATGCATGATACAGCTGAGGTTGGAAGGATCAAAGAGTATGAAGAAAAACCTCATTAAAGTGATCTTTTAACACTTCCTGGTTATAATTTTAAAGCAAGAAGAAAAATCAATGAAACCTTCCTTTCTGTCTTTTTGCTTTCATTTCTGTCTTTGGATTTTTTCCTACAATAGGCTCTTTAATATGTAGGCTTTAGCAGGTTGCACAGAAATAGCTCATCCACCACTTTGCTGCTTCTGAGTGTCTTTTTCCAGAAGACCTGTGTAAAGAAATGGTAGCAGTTCAGGGTGGTGTGAGATGAGGTGTAGATGTTTGTCAGTACCTATGTTACATGACCACTTGTAATCTTTTTCCAGTCCTTATAATCAGCTTAATGCAAACAGAAGAATGAAAAATTGTCTCAGTTTTTGGTTTCATGTTATAGTACTGTTTTTGATTGGCAAAAGTTGAGGTAACAAAGGGACTTTAAACTACTTTGACTTGATAATTGTTCTACTTTTTTTGAAAAGAGTGTTCACTGTGATATAGACAATAATAGAGAATAATTCTGTAATTATAGTAAATGTGATATTCACATGCACTTGTCACACCTCATTTCTTCTGAGTTGTTAAGAAAAATGGTATTTTTCTGGTCTGAGGAATGAAGAGAAAAAAATTCCCCAGTGTGAATAGTGCATTCTTTAGCCAAGAAGACTTGTAGATGCTCCTGGTTTCCATTCATTTTATGTCAGAACTATTTGGCAGAATAATCTTAACCATTGTAAAGAGTTTAACATATTCCTTCTGAGAAAGTGACTGAGAAAACAGTTATCTGTGTACCTCAAAATAGCAAAGAAAGAAAAGGGAGGCTAAAATTCATTTTAGCTATTCTCTGTCCTTAATATTTTCGACATGAGTGGGATTAATTCTCTGTTACTTTTTGGCTTTGTATTTTTTGAAGAATTTTGAAATATATTTATGCCATTCTCTTTTTGCCTATGATTTTATTAGATTTGAGATGGCTGCTTAGTGGTGTTTTTTTTTTTTGAGGATCATGATACTTTTGTTCTTAGCATTAACTCTCTAGCCAGTTACTCTGTATTGAGTAAGTCACATGCCTAGGTGCTTTTTTGAAGTCTTGAACTCCTCCTGCTAGGTGAGGGTTGCTCCCCATATCCTTGTGCTTCTTGAGAAGTCCCATGCAGAGCTTAATTTAGGTAGGACCTTCAGTCTTACCAGACTCTACTGTCTTCTCTCAAAATTTACCTACTTGTCCATGGAAATTGCTGTGTTCTAGCCATAAGGATTTCTATATAAAACAGGTTTTTGCTCTTGCTGCTTTTCTTTTTCTGTTGTTTTTTTCGTATCTTGTTACTGTACATATTGTGTGTTTGTTTCAAATCGTGGTGCTTTTTTTTTGTTTTTGTTTTAATCTGCTGTATGGAAAGCCTTTGTTCCCACTGTTTTTTCTGTTCTAATCTGTCATAACACATTCATTTTTATATAATAAAATATATGTGAGGAAAAAGTCCTTATGGTGGAAAATATCTAGACATATTCTAAATTCTTCAGGAACTTGTACTGGAAAAGATAGATGGGGCCATATTCACATTAACTTCAAGACTTTAAAACTAATATATGGTGTTGTGAAAAGGGCAGTTTCATTACCTCTGCTCTGATCTTGGGTGTTAAGCTTGTGTTACAGACTTGAGCATGCAGTTTCTCACAGATCAGGGGTAATAATAAAACTATTTTACTGTTGATATATCTGACATTCTTGAATAAAGTAAAATACATCTTCAAATTGCCTTTCAGCAGCAGTCATATAAATTCCAGTGGCTGAGTGCCACCTGTAAGATGTAACTGGACTGTGGAGGGGTTTGGGTTTTTTTGTTAAAGGTGTAACTTCTCTTTTGAGGGAAAAGAATAACCAAACAACAAGGTTACTACTCTTTTTTAATCTTATTTGCCATCGTACTTTAAATGCAGCATATTACAATGCCTTTTTGTATCAGATTTGTTCTATCTTGATTTGTCTTCATTGTCTGGGGAAGGAAAGTGAACCTGGGTCCTCCAGTTCCTATTGCATGTTGAAAAAAAATGGAGATGGGCCGGCTCACGGAGACTTGATGGTCCACCTTCCAGTTGTGCCCGACCTGCTGTGAGTAGAGCTGCCATCCTTGCCAAGTTTTCTGCTTTCTGGTGTGAGCGAGGTCCTCCACTTCCTCTTCTGACAGTCAGCACAATTTAAATCTGCTGCCTGTGGATGTTGCATCAAAGATAGGAACTCTTTCTTCAGAGACCTGCTGGCCTGGATTCACACCTGCGAACTGGGTTGCGGCAGTCAGTGAACTGAGTTCGGGCAGCGTGGCTTTCCTTGGAAGCCATGATTCTCTTTAATGAGGATTGGAAAAATCCACTCCCTTGAATATGCTGAAGGGCAACAGTGAGGAGTTGCATGTGGCCTCTGGTCCCTCTTGGCTGAGGGAGCCTGAGAAAGGAGGGGTTGCCCTCCCCAGATCTCATGGTCTGCTTTTTTTCTCTACCAGCAGCTGCACAGGATAGGCATCCTCATGCTCCAGAGCAGAGCAAGGGATAGGATGCTTACCTGGGGATGACTTGTCCTCTTCTCCTCTGGGAAAGCACTGTATGAGACAGACACTTTCTTCTCTGATACTTGAAGCAGCCCGTGTGTGATCTGCCTTGGTCCAGCTGCCATGACTGTAGCTGGCACCACCTGTGAGAAGCTTTGACGGGAAAGAGGTGGAAGACACTGTCTTCACAGGGTCAGGTGTCACCAAAACCAGTGTGAGATTGAGAGTTTGTTGCAGGGTAGGAATGGAAACTCTGGGCACTGATACTCCATTGACCCTTAATGCCCTCAGTCCAGGTTGGTGGCTTTCACGTTTTGTTGTGCTGACATCTGACATTGGCCATGATGTGAGACTTTAAGGAAGCTGCCAAAGCACATGGGTCACTTTATTCTTAGTTCAGAATGGTTAGTTATTTGAGCTAGAAAATTGCATTCTTAATAAGAAAGTTTATTTTGTATAAACTGTGGACAGACCAGAAATTAGATGTCTTACATAAAAAGATGAGGAACCAGTTCATTTTGAACATGTGCATACAATTGTACAGAGATCTTTTTCTTCTCTGCTAAGCTTGAGAATTCTTGAAATGTCCAAACAAGCTGTTTAATCTCTTTCCCATTAAGTATTTGTAAGAAATGAGAGAGGAGATTTGGGACTTCACCTTTCTAAGCAGTAACTATTAGTAGAAGCAGTTGCTGAGGTGGAAATAAAGCAGCAGGGAGGAGGCAAAGAGGGGGCATTTGTTCCTTATTTCCCTTGAAAACGCTAAATTAGAAACTTTCGCTCTTATAAATGAAGACATCCAGCCAATGTTTTTATGTTAATAGTGGCATTAGGATAGGAATGTAACAACAGCAGGACCTGGTTTCTTTGGACAAGTATTGCCCACACCAACTACTCAGCCTTTACTCTGGAGAAGCTGGGAGGAGTTGTGTTTTTTACATTCCAAGAGTAAAGCCTTTCAAGAGGGAGCTTGACAACAAAATCACTGAGAGAGGATGCTTGTATGCATGCAGCCACTCATATTTTCTGTCTAATAAGGGTAAAATTTAGAATGTTTTTGTCAACACTGCCAATGAATACTCAGGAGCCCCTGCAAACACAGTGACCTTCTTTCTCCTGGTGGAAATTCAGTTCATCTGCTCTTTCCACTGGGCAAGCAGAACAGGTGCAAGTCCTAGGCATGTAGGGAGAGGTACAGCCCATCCTGGAACACAAGGTGTCTGAACCTTCTGGTGCTAGCAGGGCTGAGGAGAAGGAGGAATAGGGGAGAGCTGAAAGACAAGAAACTTCAGCAAGTCTCACGTGTGTTTAACCTTCAGAATTGCATGTCACACCTCAAAAGAAAACTAACCTTGCAGAGAAATGCTCTCATTTCTTCTATGGCCTAGAGGTGCAAACAAAAAGAATGTGGCAAGGTGGCATATGTAATGCAGATGATTTAATATTATATAATACTTGAATGTCATGGTGACCATAAGAAAAAGAGCAAAAGCAGTACAAAATAATTCAGCCTTAGGATTGGTAGTTTTAGGTGCTGTGATCTGTAAATCTGTAACAGTCTTGGGAAAAACTCTTAGGGCCCAAATTCAACTAAACCTTAATTTCTTAGTGCCTATTTGGGAATCTCCTGTTCCCAAGAATCTAAATACATTTTCTTGCTTTGGGGTTATAATTTCTTGATTTTGTGCTCTGTGAGATGAGGATAATAATGGTGCATTTCACTGCCCAGAGCTGTCAGTCTACAGAATGTTGTCTCTGTGTCATACTCTGATTACTAATGGAATAACTTTAAGCATAACTGTAAAAAGCAACAGAGATGTCCGTTAGCTTTTGCAGGGAAGTGAACTCTGGGTTTTGGTTTGTTTTTCTTTCCCCCCAGTTGAACTCTTTTCTCTGAGAGATACACTTGAGAAACAACTGTTCTGTGTAGAGGCTGAGGAGAGTTGAGTGTGTCTAGTTCCAATATAGTTACTTCCATCAGCAGAGCATTAAACCTTTTGACTTCATCATGTTTTCTCTTCAACTTTTCCTTCTCTGAGCTGCCATTCCATTGTCTTTGAAACAATGGTGACTGTCGTGCTCTGTTTGCTGGTGACTTGGTTTGGGTCAACATACTGAATTTAAGAGCAAAGCTACTATCTCCTTGTTAAAATAAATCACTTTTCATTCACATGGCATAATTATTTAAATCAGCTTTTCTTTTTTCCTTTTTTTTCCCCCTTCTTTTTCCTTTTTTTTTTCTTTTTTTTTCTTTTTTTTTCCTTTTCCCACCACACATACGAACGATACCTGACAATGTCTTCAAGAGTTTCTTTTCAGGAAGATGATTCATATGGTGCTTCCGTAGAGACTGAATATTTGAATAATTTATTTATTATTAGCATTCAGTGTGTTTGCAGTGGTATTACTGAAGTAAAATTAAGTCAGAGGGGTTGTGCAGTGTGTCCCTAAGGGAGTAATTTGAACAGCAGAGCTCTCCTTTGTTTGGGAAAGTGGGTAAACTCCTAGTGGGGCTGCTGGGGTCCTGAGGGTGCTGGTAAGGGCTCCTGTTTGTGAGAGGATTTTGTAATGGCCTTAGCACTGCACAACCAATAAAAAAAATCCCAATGAGCAGCATTTACAGAATTTTACAGTGATTCATACAGAAATCATGACTTTGGGGTGACATTTTTAGCTCTGCTTTCTATGTAGGGTGTGTATATGCTGTGCAGTTTGTAAGTAATTTTTTCATTCTTGTTTTTCTAGTTGAGTGTGTAAAATATGGCAAAAGCTGTTATTTATTAAGTGCCTGAAGTGTGGTCCTGCTAACGTGATGTTAGAGCCATTAGTGTGGAAATGGAACCTCTAGCTGTTTCTATTCCCTGTGACCAAGAGGTCTGAGCTACCTTTGGTCTCTGAAGGAGAAGGAAGGAAACAGAATTCCATCAGACAGGTCTCAGTAAGGGTAGATCACACTGCAGAGTACACAAAGATAAGTTGAATTCCTAATGTGTTTAAACTCAGTAACTTATGTTTCATATCTGCATGGGTGTCTTTGCTATCTTTACAGATAACTGCTTATTTTGTAAGTCCTGTGTAGTGACTTTTGAAATTATTACATCTGAGTGACTCAAGATGAAGTTTACTGACTTTGTTTACTTCCCTTGACAACTGGAGAGTGTGGATGAGTGCTGCAAGGCAAGTCCTACCACTATATTAACCTTGGGCAGAGGTTCTGGGCACAGGTCTACTCACCTGTTCTGCCTTCAGTCAACTGCTGTGTGAGTGGTGGCAGTAAAACAGCACTTTGCAGAATACACTGGAGAGAGAAGTAACTGCTGCAGGTGATGTGACTTTGCAATCTTATCACTAGAATCTATTTCTTTTAAATTGCCAGTAGCTGACCTCAGCTTTTTTAGGAAAAGTATTTTCTGTGACTGACACTTCTGTAGTCACCAGCACAAGTGTTTTTGTCTAGAGACATGTTCCAGTGTTCCTCCCACAAGCACACATACAGGTCTGACATACAAACGGAAAACTGACCGTGGTGCTCTTGGGTTTCAGTCGCGTGAAGGAAGATGGAGACTAGATAGAGCAAAAGAAACAGCAAGTTCCTGTTCAGTGACTTTTTCCTTTACTAGGACTGCCAAACATCCTCCAGTGTTATCCTTTCCATGCCAGGAGTTGTAGTCTGCTCAAGGAGTGCAGGCTGTTTGTTTGCATCCAGGATTGCTGGGTACCTGGTGGCGCAGTGAGAGCATCTCCTAAGGGACTGTCATGTAGCTGGGAAGTGTACTGGCTGTGATCACTGCAGATATGGAGACAAGTCTGGCAGCAGCTGGTATCAAACCTTCCCTCTGAGTGAAGTTTGGGGCTAGGCTACTTCTGCCTAGGCTGAGGCTTAGAGCAGTGAATTTCAGTAACCTGTGACAGGAGTATAGCACATTTCCAGTTAGATCCCATTTTACACGAGAAGTTCTCTGAAAAAGTCACAGTTAGAAATTAGTGGTGGTATTTGTATGGTATCTTGGAAAATGGTAGAGTATGGAAAGATTTATTTTCTGTAACTGTGAAATTATTGTGACTATTGCCATCAAAATCTCTGGGCTGATGAGCTGGAGCATATGCTCCATGCTGAGAGCCTGTGAATGTTTGGCATTCCTAAAATGTGAAGGTGGCTGATATTAGAAACAATCTTGGCTTTCATAATTCTAGAGTCTGAGAGCACAGCTACAAGAGAGGCATATGCCTGTGCTTTACATGGAGATTACTAAAATAAGAATATTATTGCAGTTGTGTTGCTATGAGCAGTTTTGGTGATGTGCAGATTGCTATGAGCTAGGGAATGCTGTTGTCACGTTGGGCTGTTCCTTGAGTATGTCAGATTTCTCGAGCCAGACCTATATTAAGAAGATTAAAACAGAAGGTCTAGGAATTTTTAAGGTGCTCTCTTGCTGTGACCTGCTTGTGTGTTGGGCAGACACCTGTTTTTGGATCCCTGGGGAAGCCAAATCTTCCTGAAGAGTAAAAAGAGGAAAACTATGGGACAGATAGTGATGGTGATCAAGTGTAAGCAATGTTTGTGTCTTGTGAGTTTTCTTGTATGCAGTCTGTGTTAATGATGGTCATGGTTAACATTGGCAATAATTTTTTTTCCCCACTAACATGCTAGAAATTTCTTCCTGTCTGTCACAGCAGGTCTCTGTTCTGCTGGTAAGTTCTTGATGATACACAAGGCATTTCTTAAACATCCAAAAAATAGCAAATTAACAGAAATTGAATATTACTAAGAGAGCTTAATTTTATTTGAAGTGTTGAGAAAAGTAGAAGCTATCTGAAATTGATTGGGTGGTCAGTGGCTTGCACATTTCACTGCTATGCCTTATTTAAGCTAAATGTGAAAAAATCCATTGGTTTCAGATATTGGAATAAATCTTGCCGCTGGAAATTCTCGAGCTGTACACTTGAGAGTGTGCAGAGCTCTGGGATGGCACAGTTTGTTCTTACAAGTATGAATTCATAATTTGATTTTCCTGAAATTGATAACAGACTAGTGAATGAATTGGGACTGCAAGAGGGAAGGAGGCAGGATTTTTTTCTTTTTCAGGAGAAGTACAGTGTGTTCAGAACCCAAAGCCAGGGCATCTTTTGGGGTAAGTAGTGCTTTACACTACAGGTTTCAAACTACTAGAAATACACCTGCCAAGACAGTAGACTGTGAACATGACCCTACTGTACACAGCACTTCTTCCTCACATCCTTTGTAAAAGAAAGCAAAGTTGCACCTGGATCTTGACAGGCAAACTTTTACAAAGCAGTCCTCTCTAATCAGCAGAGTGGGATAAATTAATTTTCTTACAAGTGTAAGAGTCTGCAAGGCTTTTAGACTGTAAAAGAATTTATCCTCTCTTGAATGCATTTAGCACTGATCACAAATTAGCACAGAAAATGCAACTTTCCTTTAAATTGTTTTAGGACAGCTTCCATCAACTTGGAAATGGGATTATAGGATCTTTGTCTTCATCTACAGATTATTTCTCTCAGTTTCATTTTTTTTTTGTCAGATCAGAGTGTCATAGTGCTTGGAATTGTATAGAATAATAAATTCTGTTTCTCTCTGACAGTATTTATTTGTATGTGTGGTTTGTCATTCTACTCTCTAGTGCACAAGGATAGGGTGAAATTGAAGTTAAAATTATTCATGCAGTGATGGGAAATTCCAGTCTTGATTTTTACATATGCTCATATTTTATATTAAGATACTAACACCACTTCCTGCATATGTTTAATTTTTATATTTCAACATTCATACTTTGCATCTTTTAAACACAGTTTATTTATTTTGTGTGAATATATACATTGTTTGTTGTTGTAATAGGAAATGCTGCTTTGGGAACCAGAAGTTCAACACTCAGTTTCTGATATTAATACATTAGATACCTTGTTTATTCTGAGAAAGAAGAACAGTACATTATTTTTCTTGGAGATGAAAATGTAGCTAAGGCCAGACCTGCTTGCTCAGCTGTGTGTGTGTACAAATACCTCTGTGCCTGTGTGTATCTTTAAATGCATTTAAATATCAGTATAGATAGTTATCTAATGTACTGAACATATACAAAGAAGTACACAATTATATAGAAAACTTTTCCTTTTTGTGCTAAAGATTTGGTGCATCTGCCCCATTCTGGTTGTTGTAAATGAATGGTTTGGCTGCTTAAAGAAACACTGTGAAAGTTACTGGCAAAAGTAGAGTTTAACATGAATTTGTGAAAATACAACTTTACAGATCTGGATGGCAAGGTTCACTCCATTACCAACTACACAGGTTAAACCAAATAAAGTAGGATCAAATTAGAAGCAATTTAG
>VZTB01009531.1:968584-1054437 GCA_013397245.1 Thryothorus ludovicianus | reverse complement strand
CCAAAGCAAAGGGGTTTGGCAGCATTTAATCATTGATTGAGTACTTGAACAAAGTGATTCAGTAGGGTTCACTACAGTTACAACAATGACTTAACTGTAGGTTTGGGTTAGCAACATTCATACCATCATCAATTCATACACTGAGGTAGAATGATAGGTACACCTACTTCTGTGTGTGTGAAGGTGCCTGTCAAAGATTCCTCTCAGGGTCAGTGAAATTCATCAAGTCTTTTTGAGTTTCCCAGCAGGCAGGGATTGCACCTTGAGGAGCACTAACATGTCTGTGGGGGATGACTTTCAGCCTAGGCCTCATCATCCATTATCACAAGCTCAAGGTTTATGCTCTATAAACATGTTTTTCTCTTTATTATTTTGTGTTTCTGTCAGTTCTTCCTTTCAGTCCTCTAGAGCAAAAATGAGGTATTTTTCCTCACCAATCCCATTCAAACAGTTCAAGTTTTGATTACTGCAGTTGACATTGCTAATGCTTGTGGCAATTTGGAGTTAAATAAACAAGATATAGTATAAAAGTGGTTTGTTTTTTAAAAAAATTGTTTAATCTCACATCATTGTGAATTCATGTTGACATTCTGTCCACAGCAACTTACTCTATTACCAAAGATAGGTTTCTGTCTGTGTCTTAGGTAGCAGACACCTTATTTGCTGCACTAAGTCTCTACAGGGAGGTCAAGGTATGCTTCTGGATCTGTCTCTTGCAGATTTTGCTAATGAGAGAGTTGTTTTGTTTTGGGGTTTTTTGATAATAATATTACAACTTGCCTTGGTCACTGAAAAACCACAAGCTAGATCTGCATTTTCAAACTTATTGTAGAAATTAGTTAGTGGCTTAAAAAGAATAAATTAGCAAATGCTGGTCAAGATGAATGATTAAGAAATTAAAGAATTTCATATATTTATTTATTTTATTGAGTCGTAGTCAGTCTATGAGCTGTTCTGGCTATTTGGTTTTCCTTTTTGGCTTTTCAAGGTAGTTCCTTTTACTGTGTCTGTAACTTAGCTTCTGCTTTAAATGGTTTGTAGTGTCTTGCACAAATACAGCTCTTTCTACTCTTCCTGTGCAAGTGAAGATGCTGTATCATTTGTAAAAAGATGATGCTTTAAACATGTGAATTGTCATCTGAGTAAAGGCTTTGACACAGCTGGTGCAGAATACAGCACTGACACTTGTTCTTACTTTGGACAGTATTAATCACTGACAAGGCAACCTGTGCTCAGCAGACAGTTTCATACAGAAGGGCACTTCTACTCCCATTGATTCTCAAAATACCCAGCAAACCCTTTAATTTCCCCATACCATCTGTTGAACAGTTTAATGCTTGGAGGCAGAAATGAGACGGGGCAGAACTGGATGGGGACAGAAGTGAGTGCACACACAGTACAGCAAGGTCACGACTCCCTGGCTTTTCGGTTCAGTCACGATGGGGCTTGCAGGGCTCCAATTACCTCTGAAGGACAGGATCCAAATTTACTGGAAGATTTCTGAAATGAATCCTTCTGAAATTTTGTTCCTAGGATCAGCAGTTACTCTTTTGCCAGACTTACAAGTCCATATAGGTCCATGGCATCATGATTTATTTTGTAAACATTCCTTGATTTGACTGCTATCTTTAGAGATACCCCTCTGTCTACATGGAGATGTTTTTCCTGAAGTGACACACATTAAATTCTTCCAGGTAACTCTTAGTTTTTGCTCTTAGGAGGATGGCCAGCAAAGATTGTGAAACTAACATTTCTGAGTCTTTCATTGATATTTTATTTTTATTTATGTGATTAACTGGAACAAGAAATCTTTTTATTTACCAGAAGAGGAAAATGAAATATAGAGGTCTAGAATAAGACTTACTAGTACACAAGCCCACTGAACAGCTGTTCAGCAATCTCCAGATTGAGTAAAGTAGCTTAAGATGATGCTAGTGAACTACTAGTCTACTAAAGGCATCTCTCTTTTTTTTCTTAGGGTTTTGTTTTATGAGAGTTTTGGAGGGCTGGTTTTTTGGTGGGGTTTTTTGTAGTTTGTCTGAACAAGTAAAGATGTAGGCAGTACTTCGAGTGGAATAAATCTTTTCCACTGAAAATTAGGTTAAAATAATAATAAGAAAAAATGTGTAACTTAGAAACAGACCTTCGCAGTTACATAAAAACAGTTTACAGTTCCTCTAGGTACAGCTGGTTACCCTGTTTTATAAGCTGAAATTCTTTTCCACATAATATCCTACAGGAGTGTACTCTGTAAGCCTGACAGGAAGAGGAACAGCTTTATAGACACAAGACAATAGGCAAAGAATCTTAAAACTGCTTTTTTGAACAGCCCATAACTTTCAGTTCAGGCCACACTCATTGTAGCCCTGGTCGAGGGTCCCGAGAGGGGAGGGGATCTTCGGCAGTGCTCTCTGTCACCTTGGGAAACTTGGGTTTGAAACAACGTGCTCTGGTTTCCTTCTGAACTCAGAGCTCATGTGAGCACCCATGTCTGTAAATGCTCCACCATGCATTTCACGTGTTTTTATTGTACATTAATTGCTTCACAAGTAACTTGATGAAGGTTGGACTGTTGTTAATGAAGGATATGAAGGGCTTGTTTCAATGCCTGTGACTGCTATAGTTGGCATTGTGAGCCTCCACTTGTGTGTATGTGCTGGTTAAAACAGCCATCTCTGCTGCTTTTAGGGACTGCCTGATGTGCTCAAGTGCAGCACCCTACAGACTGCAGGCATTGTTGTATTTCTCTTTCACCTTAACTTGCCTGGATTCTTCATTTAGATAATTTCTCCAGTACTTATTAAAAAAAAATCAGGAAGGGAAATGCTGTTGACTTTACATAGGAAACCCACAAGCTGAAGCCTGTAGTTCTTCCCTGCAGGCATGACATTTGGTCATTCAGAAGCAAAAAAAGCCTGTATGATAAGTACCTTCAGGTATTCAGACCGCATGCAGAATAATAAACAAGAGTTTCCTGCTGACCTTGCTGGCTGGAAGGTGGCAGTTGCCTTTGGCCAGGAGACTGTCTGCTTAGGGAAGTCACTCCTTGGGGAAGGTGGTGATCCTCAGCTGGCTGGTGTCAGGAGGCCCCTTTGAGGGGCAGAGAGAGGTGGCCTCTCTAAAAGGAAACTGTCACTTTGATCCCACAGTTCCTGTGAGCAGCTACTGTTTTAGAAGGAGGCAATTTAAAAAGCAATGTTGGAGACCTGTGAAAGGAGAAACTAGCTGATGAGGGCCAGTTGGAGTAAACTATGGTTAGTAGTAAAGATATTTTTAGAAGTGCATCTGAGACACCTTTCTGAGAATTTGGATGTACTTTTTCTTCTGTGCTTGGATTCCCTGAACTGGCTGGCAGGGAACAGTTTAACATCAACTACTAAGTTTCTTAAATGACTCAAGATTTAGCTAATTCCCATGAATCCAGAGCAAATGCTGAAGTTTGTGAAGATTTTGACATGCTGTTCTTGTTATACCAACACAAAGATTCATCCCAGCTTTCACTGCACTGCTTTGTGATGGTGGTTTCACAAGTCATAATTCTTCTACACTTGGTGAGCCCTGCCAGGCTGCTGTTCTGCCATAATGCATTCTACTGACAAAGCTGACTGTCAGTTACGTTAATTGGCTATTGGTAGTGATTTGTCTCCTACGAGTCAAATATAGGCTGGAAAAAAATAAGCTTAAATCTTTCCATGCAATTTTAATTCAGCTCTCCTGTTATGTGTACTTTAGGATACAGATCCTCTTATTATACAATTGCTTAACCTGTGGGGGTTTTTTTCCCATTAGTCTCTGGCTTTTTTCAGTGCATTAACTGTGGAAACGGTTGTTTTTTTTTGGAGGACTACTTCAAATGCTGAAATGCAGCATTTTCTGGCTTTTAAGTGCATCACCTTTTGGTGGGTGGAGTTGGTTTGGGGTTTTTTGATTCTGCCATCTTCATGACTTTCATTTAGGTTTGTTGTTTGTATATGGAAAAAATTCTAGACCCAATTCTATCACACTCTGCATCCTGCTTGTTAGTTCTGTATGAGACGGAATGAGTTCATATATTGCAGTATCTGAGGGGCTCAAAAATAATAAAAATGGAACTCTTGGGCATGCATTCTGAAAGTTTAAATCTACTCAAATTGTACTGAGGTATTCATTTAACAAAAAAAGATTCTTAGTTGTTTAGTTGGATGTTTTTCCTTTTGCCTTTGCCCATGCAAGTGTCATTACTCAGTATTTCCATTCACTAAAATTGAAGTTCTAGGTCATTTATCAAGGATAACCATTTCCATTTTTTAGGACTTCCTAAACTTGTTACTGTAATAGAAATATATGATACTTAAGTTTATTTAGGCAGAACCTTCCTGTAATTGGTATGGCACATGACAGAAAATCAGAATGAGAGACCTTGGCCCTGTGATACCCCGTTTCTAAATTTAACATGTTTAAACAGGACCCCTTAGATTATTATTTTTTTTAATTTTCAGAAACTATGAAATGTTTTCAAGAATGATAAATTACTTGGATTGTGATAATAACTCAGAGCCACATACAGCACCTCTCACTCTCAAAATATTTTGAAGCATTGTGTAATTAAATCACAAAGAATCCCTTCTGATGAGTTTGGGTGAGCACCAGTACACCCCTGGTCTAAATGGAGAGTTTGAGCAACTTCTTCAGAGTAAGCCTATGCCTTCAGCTGTGACAGGAGCCACAGGACTGCAGAGCCCTCCTTGATTCCTTCATACTTTATAAAAACTCACCTTGAGAAAGATTCCCATCTTTCTAGAAATGTGCCCCAGAATTGTTAATTGTTAATTATTTGCTTGTACATTTAGACATTTTAGACATGGAGTCTCCAATGAATGAAAAATTGCATGGTCTCTCAGTTGGATAGGAAATTTGCCATAGGTTTTCTTTGCTGGTAATGCACATTCACTGCAGGATTGCTTTACAGAAGGCCAGAAATAGGCAAGTGTTAGAGGGGATGAGGGACTGTGCACTTGTCCAAATGAAAAGATGACCAAGGAGCAGAGAAAGGAATTGGAGAATAATGGGTTATCTGTGAGAAGTGGTTATAAATCCCATTAGTACTTCCATGACTAGAGAGTGTAACTTTTTATCTCAAGTAATCCATATGAGTATTTACTGCAGGCATGGCTGCTGTTTAAGCTGGGCTACCTTTCATGTTTCAAACCCCCGTGACACCTCCTGCTGTGGGTTCCCAAACTTTGGCATGTGAGCTCTGAAATTTCTGTCAGGACACTACGAATATCTCAGGTGTCATCCCTTGGGTGTCTGTGCTGGCAGCTGGGGCTGCACATACGTGTGCAGATCTCTCTGCCCATACAGCTGTTGGAGCAGTCACATAAGCAAGTATGAGGTCTGCAATTTCCTGCAGTATTTTCTCTATTGAAAGTACTCGAATCACAGAGCACTCAAATTAAGTAGTTCATGCACTTTGGAATTGAAGAGACTGCCTTGGAGAAACTCTGCAAGTGCAGCTGAATTAATGCTAACCAGGCCTGAGCATTGCTAGAAATAAATAATGAGTGGATGAGGGGCTGAGAAACCTGGCAGAGTTTCAGAATGCAAAGGTGGGGTGGCTGGGGAGCATTATCTTAGCTAAATGGTAATTTCTATTCTGTACGTTAATTAAAACACATAGTGTACAAACGAGCATTTAGGAAATCTTTTGGAGGGAGGATCTTTTCCTAAGGGGATGTTTTGCAAGTAAATTGTGAGTTGTACATTCCTGCTCAGTGCAGCCTGTAAGAACTGCACGGAAGCAAACAGTCCAAATTATACGCCCTCTTTAAGCAATGGGATTGTATGTGTGTTGATAGTTTGAGAGAACTGTTTTTATTTTGTTCATAATAATGCATTTTGGATACCATTATGTCAGAGAAAGAACAAAGCCATGTTCACGAATCAGTAGAGATTAACAGTGGGACATTGAGGAATCTGGTTCAAGAATACAGAAACGAGTCATCAGTTTCAGAATAAAATTTTCTGTAGGAATTGAGACATTTTACATATTTCTTTACTTACCATGAAGACTGCTTAAACAGACTCATGAACCATGGATGAGTTAAACCTTAAATATTACTGTCTGTTTATTGCAGGTGTAGAAACAAGGTTCCCATTTAGTAATCAGAAATTATTTACGTGACAGGCATGTTTTTGTTATCCGTTGTGTTTTCTTTGCTGTCTTACTGTACATTCATGACTGATTTGTATTAATTTTTGCTTCTGTGCAATATCCCTTTTTCTGCATCTTGAGTGGAATGATCTCTTGCCCTGGAAGGGATAGCTACTGCTGATATTTTATTGGTTACTATGCCTTATTATGGAACATAGGCAACTACCCCCTCAAAAAAACAAACAAGCAAATAAATGCAACAAATCCCCCTACAAAATATTTCTCACTTGAAAATGGTAGAATTTCTCAGCTTTATAGTAATTGCAATGACCTCAGGTGCAGCAAATGAATAACAATGAGAGCCAAAAACAGTCTTCCATTGGGATTAGAGGCAGGGATTTTGGTTTTTAAACTTTTACAATGGGACAAATACTTCCTGTCTTGGGAAGAAGAAGTTACAGATGCCTGTGTGGAATTAAAAGGGATTTGGAAATGAAATGCAACCCTGTGCCCCAAATATGAAATTGCGTGTAGATTGCCGGGACATTTCAGGAAAATCCACTGATCCACTCTCCTAATCTAATCCAAATAATTAGATTTTGGATTAAGGTAGGCTATAGTCATCAAAACCAGAACAGGTAGAGATAATTTTTGTCCAGTCTGAGCCCTCTCTTATTATGTGTAGGGTTTTTTTTTCCCATTTATACACCTCTATATCTTTCACTTCGATGATTAATCTACAGGCAGAGACCAAAAGTTATTAAGGCTAGAAACAGACAAAAAAGATAAATGCTGACTTATCTAATTGGCTCTTGAAACCTGAAATATTTACCACTCAAAGGATTTATAATGTTTGTGGAATGATTTGTCATCGAAACTAAGTATTTCTTGCTTCTTCATGAAGCCATGCTAACCTCAGATGAATAAATATCTCTTGGTGCCACCACATAATGGATTTTTTTGGCATCACAGTAGAAAGAAATCTAACTTCCAACCGATTCAGAATAAACTTCAGTAGCCAAGTATACTTTACTGTTGGTTCCCTCTCTTGCTTTGCTAAGTGCAGTGGTGGCTGAAAATGAGTGGTTCTCTTCTTTATGTGAAGTCTTTGGCACCAGGAGTCAAGGTGTAATCATCCTCTGCATTGATGGGTAGCAGAGCGTAATGGATCTCTCAAAGTGACACGGTGGTATTTTGTCGTTTGCATGTGTTCTCTGGAGTTACTGGAGAGGGCTGTAAAACCTGTGATTCTTTACTCCACTGTGGATTTGGGATTTTCAGGCCTCTGGGGTGGGTGGAGGTTGTTCTCTGCTGGTACTGAAGCTGAGATGTCCAACAGTACACTAGAAAGCACGACTGTCACCAGCTAGAATGTGCTTGTTTTAACTGTGTTCTGCAGAGTAGCTAGAATTAACTATATGCATTGCACTGTATTACAGCACATTTTATTAACAGAGACTAGTAACTTAGCATTTCACTGACAAATCTGTAGTCTCTCCTCCCAATAAAGACTCAGTAAATGTGATGAAATGGTTTGCCTTTGTTGGTGTGTTGTTCTGTGAAAAGTGGCTCTGAAAAGAATGCCAGAAAGTACTGTACTTTTACAAAGAGAACGAAGATAGACAAGCATAAAAAAACAAAAATTACTTTTCCTGTGGCTTTGTTGCTGTGATAAATGCAATGCAATCCACAAACTTAGGAAAGTGAGTCTTTAAAACTGGCCTAACACACAAAAGTGCAAATGCACTGAGCTAATCTTGAAAATTAAGTAAAATCACTTTGACTTTAAAAGGAGTGATAAATGATCCTACTGGTCCCCAGATGGATTAATGGACATTGATGTTTCAGAATCAAAGTATCCCATGTAAACTCATTCTTCAGTATTATATAACAGCCGAGGATTTTAGGAGAATTATGACGTAAAAGCTTGATGCCTATTTAATAAACTGATCACTAATTACACTTAAACAATTTATTTCTGGGGTGAAATGAAGAGTAGCTTTGCAGCTCTTTTCATTTTAATTGCAGCATCTGTTGCAAGCCTGTATTTCTCTTCCCTGCTGCATTGATGCTGTATGTATATTTTTGGCAGTGCTTTGGCATGGCTTGATTGTATTTTGGAGAGGTGATACATGCCCACACTGTGAGGCACTGTCTGGTTTGCTCAGGAGAAAAGCCAGGAGCAAATTCTTAAGCCACTCTAGCTGTTTTGGTTATGGTTTCCTATCTATGCTTTCCTTTTTTCCCCCTTTCTGTTCTACCACTTCTAATTAAATCACGTAGAGGAAGGCACCTGTCATTGTACCAGCCTTAGAAAAATATAGGTTTCTAGGTAAGTTATGATTAAATTTGCTCAGTACCTGTGGTGTGGCTCATGAAGGAATCCATCAGTACCTAGCAAGTTCTCTAAAAGCTTCAAATAAGGTTCCAGCTACTTAAAGTTGGGACCAGCTATCAGCTGTGTATTTGAATCCACCATGATTGTCTGTTCTGTGACAGAGACTTCAACTTTAAACTTGTTTAGAAGTGAGAAGTAGGCTCACACCCAAAATATTTGAACTTCAGGATTGCCTCAATTTCTGCAGCAACTGCTGCCTGACTCAGAAGAAGAATGGGCATTTTATAGTAACACTTTCCAAGGCATGAATGTCCTGACCTAGAAGGATGACAGGCACAAGTCTTGGTAGAGAAGGAAGAGTCAGTACTTACCTGCTATCAGGTCAGCAATGACCCAAAGCACTACATGGAAGTTCAATTAAAAATGAAAGGAAGTCCATGTTATCTTGTTGAACTAAAACCAGAATGTCTTACAACTTCATTTCTTCCTGAAAAGTGTGTTTTTTCCAAGAATAATTAACCTCAAACTTTGCAATGAAGACCTGAGTGTTTTGTTATTTAGAGGTAAGTAAAAAACTTTCATTTCCTGAGAGAGTAAACAATTTCAAGATAGTGATACTCCAGGTTTGATCATAATTCCTGCAGGTTTTTTGTCCTGTGGCCATTAGTGGAACAAAAATAGGTTGCTCCTTCTTGGGCCAGTGGTGTGAGGCAGTGTGGACAGAAAACATTGCTGGTAAGAGCAGCTTGGGGGAAATTTTGACCTGCTCTTCTTAGGTGGAAAACATAATGTTTCCTCCCCCACCAACCTTTCAACAGTGTTGCTTTGCTTAGTTTTTTGGGAAGTCTTGATTTCACACAAATACATTAAATAAGGAAAATGACATGGACAAGTTTTGCACTGTGTCTATTTGATGCAGAGAACAGTGTTCAGGTGTTGCCTTGTCTAAAACAAGTTTTAATTGTTTTCTTTCTTGTATAAAGGGCCTTCAGGAAGTGATATATCAGCTGATAGAGCAGAATGTGTGGGTACTGGTACACAGTGTGTGAGTACTGGTTCTGAAGCCACTCCTTTGTTACCCATCCTCATACCAGCCTGCGTGTCTGCTACACACAGTGCAGTGATCACCTGTGGGCTAATCCATGGGTGCTGGAAACACCAGCAGTGATATTCCTCTGTGTCACATGACAAACTAACTGTTCAGCCCCTGGGAGTCTGTGGAGTTACAGGAGCTTTCACCAAAGGATTTAATTTAAGACTGTGTGTGTTCTCAGTGAAAGAAATTTTAAGAAAACTTTCCTGTAAGGACCAAGAGTTTGCTGTGGTAGTGCTGACACGTGCCCTTCATGTAGCTGTATTTTGAGCAGGCAAAATTGAGCTTGTTTCATAATACTGGCATTAGCTGGGGGCTTTAAGCTTAATTAGGGCATATGTGTTGTAGTATGAATTGCAGGAGGGGAAAAGTTTCCAGTATTTAATCATATTTGTACAACTTTTTATACAATAATTACGTGTTTTAATCTGAACATCAAGTTATATTGGGAAGTAAATGGTATAGGCTGAGTCTGAATTTTAAGTGTGAGCAGTGTTTAAAAAGCAATTAACGCAGAGAGGTGTACTGAGTGATAAATGGGGGAGGAGGCAAGGAACCGAAAATGAAATGATCTTGCTGTAACAGTTCCATGTTCAAGAGAAGCAATAGGCAAGCAACTCATGAGTTGCCTGAATTCCTGCTGGGCTGTTGCACAAGACACATCTTGGGGCAGCAGTGTATGCGAGGCTTTGGCCAGCAGCTTTGATTTTTCCCAGGGGCTTTCCTATGCCCACAGTAAGGATAAATGTTTAATTACATAAACGTCAGAAAGTTTAGGTTTTACTGTGGGTTTGGAAGACATTAAAGAAGTGAGATTCTTATGGTTTAGCTTTTTCCCCCCAGTGACTCGTGAACCTGTATGCAGCACTCTGACAGTTGTACAATTTACAGCTGAAAATAAATAGGGTGAAACTTGGAAGAGGTTGCAGTACTGTCAGGTTATCTAAGTATTTTGACTACTAATCAATTTAAATATTTTCTTTGTATGCAATTCTGTAGCTGGTGCAGGTGTGTCTGACTGCCAGTCAAGTTACAGGGGGCAACACGTGTACAGGAGCAGAACAGCCCCCTGTGGTTTTTATTTAGTTGGATCTTTCAATCAAGCATTTCCCTTCCCTTCAGAACTGACAGAGCTTGATGTAATAGAATTTGTGAAGTAAATTTAGAGAGATGCAATGGGTGATGAGTCACTACTTCAGTTAATTCAGTAAATCCTTTCTGCATTTTAAAATGTTTATTTTGTCTGTAACCTAAAAACTTTTCCAAAATGTTGGGCTGGTTTTAATCCTTTGTGGTTTTCAGGAAAGAGAATGATTTACTGAAGATAGAGAAAGTAAATTATGATTCAATTTGCCAAAAGAAAGAAAACTAACTTTCTGTACTGTATTGAAAACTAAGTTCTTTAAAGACCTTCCAGATTTTAAGGATTCTAATTCTTGCAAGTGCAATAGAAATTATTTAATACATAAAGCACCAAAGTTTTGAAATATGAGTCACTTTTAAAAGCATTGCTGCAATTACTATATTTAAAAGTAGTTATTTGGAAATAATTCAGAGCTTTTTATTTTACCTTATGGGTTGTGCTGTATTTTGTTCTACAAGAAATGCAGAACTGTAACTGTACCTCCTGAGCACTAGGCTTGGGCAAATTTGTCTTAGTGCTTATTAATGTGGTTTTGCAGTTAAATTCTCCTTGCTGACATACTGTGTACCACCAAAAAAAGTGTTTTGCTCCACAGCTGCATTTACTAAGTAGAATAACTTACTTCACAAGCATCATCAAATACAAATTGGCATGTGGTGACTCTCTCTGTGTGGCACTGTCCCTCACCCAGCCGTGGTAGTTGCTGAGACCTGGCTGTGATCTGATTCCTTGGGACTGTGACAGTGTGCCTGCCGGGATCATGCCCAGCCCTGCTGGTCTCCGCTTCATCCAAAGGTGACATGGATGTGTCCCTGGCTGGTGCTGGGACAGGATCTTGGTGCACTTGGGGACCCATCAGCAATGTGCACTGTAACTGGGGAAGTTGGAATTGGCAAGTATATTAATGTATTATTTATGTGTATTAAAACTGGAAAATATTTTAGTGTTATTACTGCTGAACAGCTTCTTGGCTGTGCAGGCAGGATTGCCTTTTGGTGAAGAACTGCCACTATTTAAAGCATTTGAGAGCACAGTGATAAGTATAAGCAGTAAGCAAAACTCCATAGCTATAGATTAGATCATATCTGTGATGGAAAGTCATTACTGGGAAGGACTATGTCTTCTGACACAGTGCTGCACACCTTGCCTTTGTTTGTGGTTTGTTGGCTCTTTGCTGTCTTGCAACACAAGCTACTCCAGAACATTGTTGCTGTTGCTGAAAATGAGCACAAGTTTTAATCCAAAAAAGCCTTTCTAAACTTGAAGTTCTAGCAGTCACCAAGGAGGGCAGAAAATCAGTGCTGCTTATGGCAATGTACCAAGAAACGGAAGGAATAAATTGGACTCAAAATGCCAGAAAAGGAGGTTACAAGGATTGCCTATGCCATTAGTTATGGTGGAGTTTATTTAGGAACAAAGATGCCATCCATATATGCTTGTAATCTATTGCTTATATGGTTGAGAAGTACACTGTAAGTTGTCATTTCTTTGCCATTAGTTTAGAACACAGGTGTAAAGGAATAAGGCTTGGATGGTTTTTTCAAGTCTTTGTTTATTAATATGTTTTTCAATGTTGTGTTTTATATTGCCAGTCTGAAGGGCAGATCAGGTTAACATCGCAACAACTACCCTGTATGGGTGTATGATGAGCATCATTTTGTAAATATCAGTCAGGGATCTTCGAGTGTTTTATGGGACATAACATAAAAGACACATTTCTTGCCAAAACTTCCTTTGTGCTGGGCTTCTCTCTAATGTAATTTCCATCAGTAAAAGAATAAAGAGAGCATGGTTTTGGGCCCATTTTCCTTGGCAATGCACAAAGGAAAAGAAGGTTGGGGCAAGGGGTTGAGATTATTATTTCTCAGCCACTTCACACAAAGAAATACTGTAGTGCTTTCAGAAGTCTTGGTACAAATGCCTGCTGTCACAGGCGATCAGTGTTATGCCATTTTGACTCAGCTGTATGGATTACTTCTGTATGTTGTAACATTGTTGCCCTGGACTTGGTACAGGAGGTCTGGAACTGGGCAAGAAATTCAAGTCTGATTTTTCATACTCACGTGGTTGCTAATAGTGGAGTGAGAATGGTTTCAGTGAGCAGCTCTTTGGAAACAGTGTTGTCTAACACAGTACACTTAAAGGACACTCTCACCTACTGCAGAGCTGCTTGGAGATAGCCTGGCTTGGAAGGAGTGAGGCTACCTGTCTGTCTGTCTGTCTGTCTGTCTGTCTGTCTTTGAGTCTGTGCAGTCATGGTAGTCATGGTGTGATGTCTTACAGGATGGGGTAAGAGACAGCCTCAGAGCACTCACTTGCAGAGCACTCACATTGGCTTGGCCTTCTGATTTTGTCAGTGTGTCTTATCACAGTCCTGATAGTTTAAAATTGGATTGGTTGGTATTTCCCTAGTTTGAATTTAAACACAGAAGCTTGGTTGAATTCTCCATCTTAAAAGGGATGCAGTGTAGGAGAGCTGGGCAAAAATTTGGGGAGCTTGTTATTTAAAGCCTTTATGTCCATAACAATAGACATCTGTCCTACCAGTGCATCATCCCAATGTGGTAAGTTTAACTGTAGAACATGGAGTGCTGTGTGGTGCTGGCAGAAGTGTTTTCTGCCAGTTCTCTTAGCAGTAGCCAAGGTTTTACTGCGTAGAAGAGCTGAACCCTCACTTCGAAGGGGTGGGAAGGGAAGAAGCCAGAGAGCCACAAGCTCTGCCTAGAGCAGGCAGTGCTGCTGCCAAAGAGGGAACAGCCGTGACCACGAGCAATTATCCTGGTTCAGCAGCTGCCTAAAGAGTTTGGGAGGAGAGACTGTGCTGTGTGCTTGGCATGCACTAAAGTTGCACACGGGGAAAGAGCAGAAGGTAAAGAGCTGAAGTTCCCCATGGCTGTTAGCATAAACATATGCACACGGACATGCTTCATGCTTGGGAACTTATATCCCTGTTGCCCTCTTTCAAATGATCAGTGTGATGCTGAAAATGAGATAACAGTAAATAAAATGCTCAGCCTGTTTTGCAACTGTCAAGAAACAAATGTCTTCATTTTATGTTATGTGCACACTTTTGGTTATCAGATGTTTCCTGCAGTCCTGCTGCTTGATGCTTTGTACACCTCTCCTTTTGGGATGAGCACATATGAATTTTCTCTCCTAATTACAAATTGCATTGCTTAAGCTAGTTTAGTCATTGTAAGAGTGGTCATTACTTCACTGATGTGTGAAAAGAAATAAAGATTCAACTCACTGTACTTCTTCTGGTCACAAGGATTTTGAGGGCAGGTGACTTTATTCCCACACATAAAATTAGAATAGACTGTCTTCTTTATTGCTCAAAACAGGAGGCTTCTTCCTTGGTTGACTGTGAGAACAACCTCTAGATCTGTCTCTTTGACATAAAAGAGAAACTGAAAATTTTATCCAACTTATTTGTGTTATATTGAATTCCATCAGATTTTATTGGCTTTCTTTCATTTTTCAGTTTTCAGGAAAGTGGTTCATTTAAAATTTAATTCTAAGTTATGTTTTCTTGATGTTGGTTCAGTATTGCAGCCTGTTCTATTTGAAGTATGCCTCTGGTACATGACCCAATACATCATGCTGACATGCTGAGGGGGGAAAGGATGTTTGGAGATTCAAGAGGAGGTGTAGGCCCATATGTACATTTTCATATTTGTTTGGGCTTTTGTTCGTATCAGCCATTTTATTTTCAATGCCAGTTTTGGTTTTTTCATTCTTGAAGTTGAGGAAACACATCAATATGTGTGATTCTAACATATTTTTAAACAGAACTGGTGCATTTGTTTGCTGGTATATTCTAGGAAAATTGCATAGGCATTGCGTGATGAAAACAACTGATTTTGCCTCTGGGAATCCCATTTTATTTACAGCAAGAAGGGGAAATTGTGATGTGTGAATGAAGGGCACTCTATTTGTGTGAACTGTTTCCTTTCTTAGTTTTTCAGTCTGGTGTTTCCCTGCTATTTTGTTTCTCCTCTTCCTTTATATATGGTCAGTCTAACAGTTTCCTTCAATAGAGTCTGAGGTTTTCACCTTCTTTTTTTGTGCTTGCTCTTGCATTTCCCATTAAAAGAAGCTTCTCTCTGTTTATAGATAGTTTTTCACCTTTGCTCAAGCTGCAAGGGCACAAATCCTGTACATTGAGGTGAACTGTAACTTTGTGTTTAACCTGGGTCCAGGTTTAACTTGGTTTGCTTTTAAACATGGTTCGTGCTTTACTTTCGGAGTCTTGCTGGCTGTTTCTCTGCAAGTACACCGTGTTCCTTTATATTTGCTGTTGGTGTGGATGTAGGCTACAACTAATGCAGCAAGAAGAAAGGTTTTTATCAATATTTATATAAGGTGTGTGGTTTATTTTTCCACACTGGATGTGGTGTTAAATAATAACCACTATAGCTCAGTGCTACTTCTAGGTAAGTTCATAAAAGAACACACATCACTTAAAGGACCAAGTGTTTTTATTTTCCTTGAACTGTTGCATGGAGAGTATTGTTCAGTATATAATGTGTTAGACTGCAGTGTATTCTCTAGATGGAGAGATATGTGTGATACTCTGGTGACAGAGGTATACAGTTAATTCTGGGGATGTGAGAGTGAATTATGGTTTGGGGTAATCTGTGTATTCAATGAGGTTTCTGTTATTTTCTTAAACAGATGTAGAATGCTTTAACCAATTTGAAGTATTTCCAGAAATGCATTTTTCCTCCCCTTGGGTAGAGCATCCTGTACTTATGAGGGCAAAGGGGGCAGATAGGAGTTACCTTAGCATGGCACAAGAAGCACTTATTGCTCCTGCATATTATCTGTAGCTTTGGTTTTGTTTTGCCTCATACTTGGCTTGATGTGGGGGGCTTTGGGACTGCCTTCCTGCTTTGGTGGCTAGCTCCTGCACACAGGCTGGGTCTGGCTTTGCCCTCAGCTGGAAGTTCTGAGAGGAAGAGGGGTGTGCAATTCCGAGTTGGTTGACAGCTGCTTAAAAGAAGAGGTAAATGCAGAAAAAACCAGGGCTGCCTCCTGTCTGGCTGAGTGAAATGAGGCCAGATGGGTATTTCAGTCAAACAGAACATGGCCCTCAGAGTGATTTAAAGCACGGTCTGAAGCTGAATGCGTGGGGTAGAGAAGAGGTTTGTGATGAGCAGATTATTTCATCCAGCATCTGCAAGAATTGGGATGTCTCACTCTCTTCTGTGTTATTTTGTTTTGTCTTTAAGGAAGGTGACTTTAAAGTATGGCACTGTGCTTCCTGTCCTGCCGGGCTGTCGGCTGCAGCCCTCTGTGGAGGTGGACTGCTGCCAGTTTCCATGGCAATAAAAGCCCTCCCCAGCCGAGGCAATGCTCCATCCTCCATCGCTGTGGCTTCCCTGGGAATTGGCTGCAGCGGCAGAGGCGTCTTTCCCTGCTGGGGAGCTGAGCTGCCTTTGAGTCTCTCATGGGTGATTGAAATGTTCTGACCCTACCTGACACGATTGGGAATTATAGGATGAGGGTGTTTATTTTTAGCCTGAAAGGGTATCATGGCATATTGAAATACATCTCTGCTCTCATGTTGAAAAACATAGATTCCTGGAATAGTGTGTTTCTTCTGCTTAGCAGGGATGCTTCCCCCTCACCTGTTCCCATGTCAGAGCACAAGTACCACACTGGACTTTCTTAGCTGGATCAATCAAATCCTGTATTTATTGTTGTTCTCTTGCTTTGTAAGTTACATTTCAGTACTCTATTATAAAGGCAATTGTTACATAAGCCACTTTAAGTGATCTTATTGACTTCAGTATTCCTTTCTGAACTCATTTTCTGCTCTGCAACTGCAGTGACTTCAGCAGCATTTCTGATGCACAGGATGCTAAGGGAGGTTCACATCCAAAATGCCCAAGTACTGCAGTGAGGGGTGGCAGCCAGGAGCACTCCCTTGCACCATCCATCAGAGGATCTCTGTTTGCACATGATTCACACGTCCATTGGTTAGAAGGGAAACTGATAGCTCGTTCTGTCTACAGACAAAATATATCCTGAGTTTCAAAGCTGTTACTTTCACTCTCTGCCCACAGAGGAATGTTATACCATGAAGTTTGTAGACCGTGGCCCATATTTTTATGACTTTTTTACTTCATTTTGTCTGCTCTGGGGGTTGCCACAATATATAAAGCAAACAATGAAGGGAAACTTCAGTAGGGTGTATTTGAAGAACCTTTATAATAGTTTATTTTAAATCTTTGCCTCTGTGTGGATAAAATGTAATGAAAGCAAGAGATGCATAGTAAATGACATTAATTCAGAAAATACATTAGGTTTATGTCATCAAAGTTTTTATTTATGAAAGTTCTAATTTTGTAAAAGTATAGGAAAGCAATGAAACTGGAAGCCTGGTTACATTCTAAGTAGTGCAGAAGTATTTCAGTAACTCTAGTACTAATGAGCAGAATATATTTTTTTTTCTTTTAGTTTTTTTTCAGATGGCATTAGTATTCCAAGCAGCAAAATCCCTGGCTGGAGAATTGCAGAAATGATGATTGCTCATTAGCAAATAGAATACAGATGTTCTGTTCAGTTTGCCTGAGTGCTTCACATAAACACCTTGGGGAGTGACTGGCACAGAGTACAAAACTTGATAGCTTAACAGTGTGCTAAACACTTTGGGGCTGGCAATAGAAGCAGAAGCATACTGTGTAATTTCGTACAATTTCGTGTAATTTTTAATCATTTGTAGTGTTTGTGTAACACGACAAACTTTGTGTGGGAAGGGCGGGGGGAGAGGTGTTTCTGCAGGCCTGTAATGAATGCCACAAACTAGAGCTGGGTCAACTCTTTGGAGGTCTGCTCCTGTCTTTCTGGTTGGCTTTTTACCTTCAGCTTACAGAGGAGCAAATTTCTATCCTCCCTTGACGTCTGTGAATCACATATCAGTTGTACATTTTTTTATTTGCCTGATCAGTTGTCCAGAATTTCTCGGGCCTCTGAGACAGCAGCTTTTTGGTTCTTTAGTCATACATCTTCATGACTCCCCTCTGTTTCTTTTATTCCTCCATCCTCACCTCCACAGCAATAATCTCAACAATGTTTTTTTTCATATTAATTAAGTTTTAATTGTATACATGCAGCAACTGTTTTTGAGGCTATATTAAATAAAGAGCAGATTAATAAGGCACCATTAGGAGCTCACTGATAGTTACATACCTGTGGGGTTTCACATCCCATTGTGATGTTACTAAATTCGGTTTTCTGCCAATGCCAGTGGTGCTTAGGGAACAGCTGGAAGGGGAGATTCCCTGTCTCTGCTGAAGGAGCCAAGTGAGTTAAGCTTCTCTGTGTCCCTTGCTCTTGGATTCTGCTCCATGCAGGATTTTTTTAAGAGTTCCCTTCGAGTGAAGATGCAGGAATTGTTTTGACTTTAAAACCCATTTTGAACTATAAATCTTATTCATGCCTTTGGGTGGACTTCTAAAGAAAAGGAATTCCTAGCTGTGATGTTACTTTGGCCTCTTGCCATGATGTGCATTTGTGTTGCATTTATGTACTTACCAGAGCCAGCCTGGAAAGAAGCTGAATGAATTTTGAAAGTTTCAAAATGCATTTATTTAATTAAAGAACATGTTGATTCCAGTGGGTTCTTCTGGGTTGTTTTATTTGATTGGTTAGTTGGTTTATTTGGACTTGGGGTTGTTTTGCTGGTTTTGTTGGGAATTTTTTGTGTTAGTTTTGTTCGGTTTTTTTACATTGGGTTAGAAGTCTTCAAATTGCTCCATGAATGCATGGAGCAGCAAAATTATCTTGAAAGCACTACCTGTATCAGACTACAGCTGAACTACCGTAAGCCAGATTGCCTGCTGTAGCTATCCTGCAAAATTATTATGCATTAGTACATCCTTGGCAAGCAGTTATTAAAAATGGCTTTGTGGGGGCTTATTAGACCATTTAAAGTAGCTTTCCCACCTTAGTGAAAAAGTCCTCAAAGTATTAAATAGTGTCAGCACTAGAAGTTGATCACATGATACAAGTAAGAAGATGGCATTGTGTACCCAGAGAGCTGGTTACAGCCTCAGGGTTTGCTCTTGTGAGCTTCCATCCCTCCCTTTAAGCAAATATTTAAAACTAAATGGAACTCACATTAGGTTGTCCTGCTGAGTTGAAAACAATCTGTCTGAATGTAAAAAACGATGGTAAGTATCAAATTTATACCACTTCTAGAGGCAGAATCAAATTAAAGTGAATTGGAACGAGTTGGATCAGCATGAAGTGACACTGTCTGTAAAAAGTACTTGCATTTCTATATCTTTTCACAGCCATAATTGAGAGAAGAATATGGGCAGCTTCTCTTACAAAGCTCCTGTTTGCTTCCTCCTCTTGCCCTAAAGCAAACAAAATAGTCAGGTTCCCAGTTTGGAATTTAATGAATGAACCCAAATCACTTATGTGCTGTTTAGTTGTAGTGGCAGCAAGGCAAATAGATGTGAAAATATTAGCTGAACAAGAAGACAAAAAACCTTGGCCCACTGGTAAGCATTTGGAAATTCAATTAAAATGCTCCTCAATAATTTGGGCTGCAGGATAAAGGCACATAGGGAGAAGCAAGCCTATAGTAAAATGCCTGAGCTGTGAGATATGTAAAAATACTTGTGGTAAAAATTTAAATTCTAGTGTTATTTCTTCCTTTCTGTTTCTGTTCATTGCACCTTCAATAGGTATTGAAAATCACATTAACAAATAGCAAGGGTGTGAAGGAAATCATGCTTAAGAAGAAAATTAATGATTGTGTTAGCTTGATGACCATGGCACTGTCCTGTGTTGCAAAAGAAGGTATTGTCCAAGGCAGGTGTTAGTGGGGACATAAGGTTTCATATTCAATGACATTTTAAAAATGTCTGGCACAGGTTTACGTCTAGTCCTGTTGGTCTTTGATGGACCTAGATACTATGAAGAGTAATTGTTCCCATATATTTACTATAGGGTTCATTCTTGAATAGGGGTCCAGAGAGTGTCCAGATGGATTGAGCCTTCCCATCACTGCTTGCAGGTCTGATGTACCTTACTTTGAAATTGATAAATGGAGTGGTAGAGAATTGTTGCTGCTGTATGAATTATTCCCACTGTTATTAAATGATAAACATGACCACAGCGACCTACTCACTCTCTAAACTGGATTCTTTCTATGCTTTAATCTTGGTAATGGCTTCATCTTTGAACTGCAAAATGTCATGGGTGAGCTGTGGGCTTCTGAAGACAAGGGCAGAAGGAAGTTGGTAGATTGATACCATATCGTGTGTATCATAAAGTAAGGTAGTAAAAAGCCCCAGGAAATTATATTTCTTAAGTAATGCAATCAGAATTGCACTTAGACAGAGAAGATTGCTTTGTATTTACTAGCTGTGTTTACTGCATTCACTAATGTGCCTAAGGAAACTTCAGGAAGTGGAAAATGGAGTTCTAGACCAGAATCCATACAGTTACTTTTGGGAATAACAGCAAAATGAGTGAGCTTGATTTGCTACACAGCAGATGCCAGGATTATATGATGTGGAAGGAATTTTTTACTTTTAAACCCTTTCAGTGTGATGACATGCAGGAGAGAGGAAGGAGGGGCTGACATAAGTGCCCTTATGTTTTTTTAACCTCTTCAGTGCTCTGAATCCAGAGATAGCAGTTGATTCATGTAAACACAGCCTGTCTGCATAGGTGGACTCTACCAAAACAATAATTAAATACAATGTATATTTCTGGACTGGAGCTAAATGGAAACAGAAGATAATACTATTTATTCTGTGGTTTAAAGCCACACTGCTATAAGCAGAAAATGCAACAAGCAGAGAGAACTGAGTTTGCATGAAAATAGATGAAAAGTACAGTGTGGTTTTTTTGGTATTTATGTATTATTTAAAACAAGTTTAGCAGTCTGTAAAGCTTTTGATTATAGTCAGCTCGTGTGTTCTGCTACATTGTGCAGCATCTCAAAATAAAATGGACCAGCAGTTGTTTACGAAAGCTAAAGACTTTCCAAGACAAAGCTCAGGGGAGGAGCAGATGGTATTTGGGCATTGTGTTGTGGTCTTGCAATCCACTCAATGCCATGTTGGGCTGATTCATAAAGTTTTGTTTGCAGAGGCATCCTAGTGAGCAGCTTCACCAATAGAAGAAACATTTGAATGAACTTTTTTGTCTTTTGTGCTGTCTTCAGTAAATGCCATTGACTGCTGCTATATTTAAAGAAAGTGACAAAAGTGTATCATAGCCTATCTTGAAATGAACTGGTGTCCCTTGTAATCAATGATTCTTCTGTTAAGGAGAGCTTTTCCATGTTAGCTGTGACAAGGAGAGGAAGCCATGCAGGTAAGGTTTAGCCCCAGGTGTTTGGGGTGGGATTACAGAGGATTGTCAGTGGCCTGAGGAGTGCAGACAGCCCAGGTGTGCTCCTGAAGGGCAGCTCCTGCCTTGGCACCATGTCACTCCGGGATTCATTGGGCAACTAAAACTCCTGCAAAGGGAGAAGTGTTCCCCCTGCCCGGCCCCCACCACCTCCCCTTCCCACACAGTGTGTTGGGGGCTTGAAAGTTTCAGTTGGGCAGGGGGGAATGTGTTCCTCGCTAATTTAAAGGGGTGAAAATACTTCCAAAGAGAGAGAAAGGGGAGGAGGCTGGTAGGTTGCAGGAACTGGAGGGACAATGTGAAACCTCAGGTGACAAGATCTTTGTGGTGTTTCCCTTTGAGGCACTAATAAACCTCAGGATGACTTAATATGCAAAACCTGTTGAACCTGTTGGCAAGAACAGAGCCCCAGATCCTCATTGCAGAGGGTTTGTTTGTTGCTACCAACTGCATTTCAATTGCCTAGTGATAGTGTTTGTTTTCTTGGAATTTGCTTTCTGGTGCAATGTTCCAGCAGTCCTGACAGCAGCCTTGCAGAGGTGGAGTTGCTGTGGGCACCCCAGGAGCCCAGCCCTGCTGCCAGAGGGGTGACAGCAGAGGAGTGTCCTGGCTTCAAAGGGGCTGAATGTGAGAAACGGGGGGAACTGCAGTCCCTTCCTACTCTCACTGGCAGGCATGGTTGGCGTTAAACCCATTGCTTTTATAGGAACAGGCTGACCTACTTATTAAGGCATTGTATTTCAGTGTTCAGCTATGGCTGTTTGCCCCAGAAGGGTTGTGTTTCCAGCCCTGCTGAAACTCAGCCCCCAGCCATGTCCCAGCCTTCTGGGAAGTCTTGGGCAGGGCGTGTTGATGTGTCTGTCCGGTGTGAGGAGCTCTGGTACCACAGCAATGGGCACCACATCTTATCCCCGTGGAAAAAGGGAAACAGCCTGCTGAAAGAACTGGTATATGCCCAAGAGGAACAGGAAAACAGAAAATTTGAGAGAATGGTATTTGAATGTTATGGAAGGTTTTGACCAGAATTGTGTTTTTGATTGCATTCTGTGGGGTGGAATGGCAAGCCACTTGTGGCAACAACTGTGGGTATTCTTGGGGTATCTTAAAGGAACACTGTTTTGCCAGCTTGTGAAATTCAGAGGTGATTGTAATCAGCTGCCCTTCCCAAGCCACATTCGTAAAGCACAGGGGAGGGTTGGTTTGAGAAGAACAGATGCAAATGAGCAAACTGGGAGACCACCAAAAGTCTTTGTGGGGTCAGGGAGGAGCTCCCTCTGCATTTGGTCATCGGGTGGCTCTGTGTTGATGTCAGATTTGTGCATCTTATGTCATGGAGATGGTGGCGTCAGCCATCATGGGAAGCAGTCTTGCAGCTCTTTACAACCAGGGCTTTGGACTATTAGAGCAATTCCAGAGTTCTGTGAGCAGCTGTCAAAAGTGTAGTGGTGGATAAGTTGAGAAAGAACTAAGAAATGTCCTTTCTGTGTCAGACCATTGCATCTGCCTCTGCTCTGGGGCCTTTTCATTTTTTCAGAGCTGCTGGGTGTCATGTTGCTACACGAGCAAGAAGTATCTGCTTCTGCTTCGTCCATCTATAACGATGAACTTGGACTCTCTCTGCTCTGATTGGAATATATACACTTCCATGGCGTTAAAATAAAACCCAGATTTGTGGCTCTGACAGGACCTCCCCAGCTGATTTAAAAGAGAATTTTCTGTGTTCTTATAGAGGCTCTTACAAATATATGTGTTAAGTTTCTATCATGTAAAATTGAAATAGTTATCCAAACAGTCAAAGCTTTTTGAGAGATTTCCTCCATTTTTGCTCTGAAAAGCTGTGATGTCCTTCGGTATTTGCCATGTAGGCTTGGCTTTAAGAACCACAGAAGGAGGAGCTCATATAGACATGCTCAGCCAGAGTGTTATCACAGATTTTGCAAAATTCACTTTTCTACCTTTCATGCTTTTTCTCCAGTACCTTGTACTTACATGCATTCTCTTTTTCTTTGATGTACACATATACCCTTGTCAGACTACTTAATCTAAAAGTTTTAAAAATAAAAGAGAGAATTTCTGTGTTTAAATTCTTGAGAGGCAGTCTGCTATCATAATGATAGAGCTGTAGGATTATTACCCAGAGATACAAAATGACAGACATCATAGTTAATACTCATCAGCATCCTTTCTAGCAATCTCAAACAGTCCCATCAGTAAAAAGTCTAAGCAAGCTGTGCTGCATTATCATGATTGAGGGCCAGATCATATTTGATGTTGTTGGCTGACATGAGTAGAAAATAAAGTTTTCCCATTTGTAAAACTAACTTTATAAATAAGCTCTTTGTTGCATTGTAAATATATCCTCACACTTCTAAAATACCTAGTAGTGACATGAAAACCAACCTTAAACACTTTCCCAGATACTTTGCCTTGAAACTAAAAGGAAGGAGCAGCTTACCTTTACCTCTGGTAGAGGAAGATGTAGCTCAGTGCATACACAGCCCTAAGAGTTTGCGGGTTTATGAATTCCAGGTCTTTTCCAACCAGTGTCAGGTCTAGCAACATTGATTTTTCATCAAGCATAATTACCACTCCTAGTCTTCCTTGAAACAAGTGACTAATGACTTCTCCCCAGCCATTTTAAGGCTTTACACTATTTTCCATAACTGTATTATAGTTGTACAATGTAGCACTTGTTTTTTTACTCTGAGGAGCCCTGTAACTATTAGATCTGTAACTGCTGGAATTTCACTGATAATTTTGCATAAAATAGAAACATCTTCATTGATATATTCTCGAAAGAACAATATTTGTGATTTTTATAACAAAAACCTTGCAGTTCTATTGTATATGCTATTGACATGTTTGTTATACTGGATGAAATGTTGTACCAGATTTATTAATAATTGTCTCTAAATCAGGGTATCAGGTATTTATAAGGGGAAGAGGATCCCTATAATGTTTTCAGTTCTGTTCCTGATAATGTGCAAGACAGCTGTTTGCTGTAAATTTTTCACTAAAATGAAAAAGAAATTAAAGGTTTTTTCTTTCTGCTTTTGCTTTTCTGGAGGTTTGCAATCCTTATCCTTTGAGATTTCCCTACACTCTGCTGGAGACAGGAAGGAGAGAAGCAGGGAGATGTGGAGTAGGAAGGGAAATCTCCAGCAGGCACACTGTGTAGTTTAGCAGCTTCTAGCAGTGCCAGGGAGGAGGAGACCTGTGTGTTGGGAGGGCCTCTGTCCAGTGGGTCCATGTGGCACGCCCAGGAGAGGGCAAGCATTCATTAAAGATGACTGCACAGAGATGGGAAAGGGACAAGGCAAATGTGTTCTCTCGGTTTATTTTGTTGTAATCGATCTGATTACCCAACTTTATTAAGATTCATTTGCTCAGACAGTCCGTGCTCCCAACAGACACTCAGATCTGATTCACAGATCATGGTAGTAAATTGATTTTGCACTGGCAGAGGTAGTGCAGACTGTGTGTTGTACATATATGAAGTGGAACTCTCTGAAAGGCCAGAGAGGTGCCTTTGTGCTGCGCTGACAAGGATTGCAGAAACTGCTGCTTAAAATCAGTAAAACAGCTCTCTCTAGAGTTTGTTGAAATTTTGGAGTACAAAAGGAAATGTGGGGCTGTTTCTCTATTTGCCTGTAGGCACAAAGTTGACAAAATGACTAAATACTTAATAAAAGTTAGCTCTCTGTTTCTTCATGGCAACTTTTGCCTTGCCACCCACTTGGCAGGAGCAAGGGCTGTTCCTTCCCTGCAGAGAAACAGCTGCCTGATATCAGGGGCTGCAAAGAAATGAGATCTAGCACCATTTAAAAGGTATTTTCTTCTCCAACCTCATGGTTTGCCCATGAGAATTGTGTAGAACATGCTTATGATTGTTGCTAATGAAAGCACTAGTCTTTTATGAAACTGTCCTGAGCTATAGCTAAGCTAAGCTGCCTGGCTGTTCTAGCCCGGGGCTGAGCCCTGCAGGATGCTGGTACCCTGATCTTCCTCTGTGGATGTTACTCATTCTCTGGCTTATATACACATATAAGTGTTTTCCTGGATTACAGTGACAGCTCTCACTATTTTCTGGATAAAGCTTCATTTAATTTATTTTTAAAACTTTTTGGTGTCCCACAAATTATTTTAGGCATAGCCTGCACACGTGATCAGTTGGGTCCTGGTTCAGCATAGAGAGAGGGGGATGAGAGCTTCTTAGCTTACTCACTCTGTTTTGTGGCATAAATACACTTTACACCTTTCAGATGATGAGCTGAAAGAGTCTGCAAAAGAGTTCTGATTGTGTTCTGCCCATTCCTTACACCTTTGGTAGCTTCACCTGTCAGCTAGTGGCCATACAGAATTCAAGGAGATTGAAGAGGATCATTTATAGCAAATCAGAGGTTGACAGAAGGGGAATCCTGTGTGTCTCCTTCATTTTAATTAAATTAATAAAAATGCAATAGGTAGTAGTAAAGAGTTGTTTTGAGCATTTTGGCTAGAAAGGAGCTGCATGATAGCAGTTTGACAAGTTAGAAGCATCGAAGGGGGACTGTAAATGCGACTTAGCAGCAAAATCTTGTCTTACTGCTTGTTCTTTAGACTCTCAAATGAATTAATCTTTCTCAGCATTTCAGTTCATATCATTTCATATTTCCTCTGCTTTTGAAATGTGTAAGTAAAAATGCCAGTGATGACAATATTGAATTTACATGTTTGCTGGTATGTAGCATAGATGGTGCCAAATTAGCAAAGTGCTTAGTGAAATATCTGACATGCATATGCAACTGAATTCAAGGAAAATGTAAATGAAAACAACTTTCCACATTTGCAGAACATCTTCCACAGAATCTCTTCTGTGAAGCATAGAAGTAAGTAACAAAAAAACTTCAATAATTAGAAAGCTGTGTTTAGTCTATACAAATGGTGTTGCAGTTCTTTTAAATAATTCCTATTCTTATACGTGCTATTTAAGCTAAGTTAAAGCCTCAGCCTAAGGCTGACTAATTTCACTGTAATTTCTCTTCAGTGTTCAGCCCATGTTCACCATGTTGCTTTCACCAGAAGCTTTCACAAAAATAGGCTGGTGTGGTTTCACAATATTGACTGTTGTAATTCGAAAGTAATTCTGCTACTCCATGGGTTCTTATGGACATCTGAAGTGAGACTGTCAGGGTCTTCAAAGCCTATTTTTGTTTTCATACTTCGTGGTAATAATCCTTCAGAAATGCTGTTGATATTCCCTGCAGTTCCTTACCGTTGGCCTGATTCTCGTTCCTCAGCCCACTTGGGAAGCTCTCTGGCAAAAAAAAGTCAAAAGGCCCTAAATACTAGATTCCTGCTCTTCTGTCATTTCCTTTATTTGAAAATTAAAGAGGTTTAAAAGGAGTATTGCAGGAAGAGTGCAACGAATTTTTCAGATGATGGCAGCGTTGCTGTCTTCCTCCGTTGATTTCCTTCAGAGGAGCAGAAGAGCACCTTGTTCCAGCCATGCTGAAGATCACTCCCTGTGGAGAGTGCTCAGTCATCATCCACAGAACTGGAGAATTCCATAGCATCTCCATGTACTGTCTGGGGCTTGCTCACAGTGATCCAAAATGATGATTGTCAAGTGCTCTGATGGAAAAGAGACTTTAGTCTGCTTCCACGTGGTAAGTTTGTGTCTAGTCCTGTTGGTGTTTGATAGGGGTAGGGTTGCAAACAGATTGGCAAGGGAGACAGAACTGCCCCTCTGTATTTAATAATAGGTTTTCACAACTACTAATTTATTTGTTTGATTGGTTGTTTATACTAATGACTGTTTGTTGGTCTCAGTCATAGGGAGAAGGGAAGTAAATGGTACAGACTTTGATTTTTCTTCATTTAGAATATCTCTGCTTTACTTGTACATAACTGCAAACAGAAAGTAACCTCTTCTCTCAGGTCTGACTTTACTTGAGAATTAGCACTAGTACACCTTCATGTATCCACTGTCCTCCTGGGGAAAACCCACCTAAGCTAGAATTGGAGGACTGCCTGGGCTGGCTGTATGGCATGGAATAGAGTCCCAGCAGACCACATGCCTTCCTGTCTGTGTACCTGCTAGTTAGTCATGCTTATCCTGGCTTTTTTAAACATACTTCTGGTGACAGTTCTAGCTGTACTGCTTTTGTCCACCTTGACACCCAGGATTGCCCAGGACACACCAAAATGGGAACTGTAGGGCTTGTAGCCAGTTTTCCCAGCCTTTCCTAGGTTCACAGAGAAGTCCCTGTGTATAGACCTCCCTAAGCTGTGGGCTAGAGTCCATGGGGTTCTTCCAGTTCCCCATGTACAAGGCTCTGCCTGCTGGCGCCTCTCTTCACCTTCCTGCATGGATTTGCTCTGCTGTCTTGCAGAGGAAAGCAGAAGAGAGAAGGTGAGAGTTGGAACAGGACTGGAGCAGGCATGGAGTGCCATAGGAGAGGTGACACCACTTTCAAGCCAGATCTCACAGAGCTTGCCCGCTGACTTTTCTTCATAAGTGCCGTGATTCCTGTACTGGAGTAGCTCCTGGCCAACTCCTCTTCATTGCACCAGGAGCCTTCTTTACATGCTTAAGGCTGCTACCAGGGCTCAGGCTCACATCACCATTCTGCATTGGTTTGAGGCTCCAGCTCATCAGCTGTCTCCTCCAAGTGCAGACAGGCACTTATCTTCAGGCATCCTGCCTGAGTTGAGCAGCTCAGGGCACAGAGCATGCTGGAAGCTGACATGGATTCTGTGTGTCCATAGCACAGCCCCTAGGCCTATTCAAGTCACCTCTGACAGGAAGTGGTGCAAGGTCTGGTCCTGGAATGTCAGACATCATCCTGTGCTTCTGCAGGTTTATGTAGATAAGGCTTTGTGTGAATAGGTTATCATTGGCATAGTTTCTTCATGACTGTGTTTTGTGCTCTTTGGTGAGAGCTTACCTGCCCTAGAGAAGCAGTTTGGAAGGCAGCTTCCCAAGAGTCCCTCCCCCTGGGTCACACTGAGCAGCAACACACTGTAAATACTTCTGGAACTGCACATGCAGACCTTTTGTTTTGTTTCAGCTCCTGTTAGAAGAGTTTATTGGAAGTGTCCTGATTGCCAGTCTTGTCTTCAGCCAGCGTTCATTTACTGAAATTATCTTTAAACTTAATAATTCTTCTACTTGCTTTTTACCCCTGCATCCCATGGTTACCTTATATTGATAGTATGACTTCCTCTCTTTTGCTTAACTGAGCAGGCCAAGCTCTCTGCTTTCTGTCCTAGAGACAGTTTCCATGTTGATTCAGTTGTCCAGCTTGGGGTTTTTAAGGTTTTGTGGTTTAATTTTCAAAGAGTGCATCTTCCCTACTTTTCTCCAGATACAGGTTTGATCTAGGTCTTGGTGCAGTAACTTGCAGAAACTGTGGCTTTCCCCAAGCTGAGGGGTAGAGTTCCTCAGCCCAGTCTGTTTCCCAGAGGTTCCACAGGAAACATTTAGTTCATCAGAACTTGCTCCTTCAAAATAATAGATCTTAAACAAAATTAGACTTGCTGTTATCCTTTGCACTTAATCTAAACTGAATCACTTCATGGTCTCCCATCCCAAGTCATCCTCACTGTTTAACATAAAGAGCAGAATAGAATCTATTCTTGTTCATTCAGCAACATGGATAAAGAAACTTGTCAGCTGTCACATCCAGGAATAACTGGTCTTACCATGGTTAATAGCATTTGTTTTCCAATCTGTACTGCGAAGTTAGTCTCCCTTGTTGACGTAATTCCCATTTCTTTAATGATGCAGAGCTGTATCCAGATCTATATCTGGTGTAAGAAGTCAAGAGCAGACCCAGAGTCTCTCTCTTAGAAATCTTCTTTGACCATCTGTCTACAGCATTTCCAAACATTTTCTTTTTTATTCTATTTCCGAAGTCTGCTCTTTCTTTATTGCATAACAGTATCCTACCATATAAAATCTGTATTTTCTTTGAAAAGCACAGACCTTTTGACACTTGTTTCACTAATAATTGCTGTTCCACCCTGTTTGTGAATTTTCCTGTAACAGTGCTAGTGCTTTGAGTTCCTCTTCCATTATGGCAGTCTGTCTATTATTAGCACACAGCTGTTTTAGCTGCTGGATTTTTTGTTCACCTTTTCTGCTCTTATTTTGGTTTTAGACTGCATTTGGCTCTTATGCTGTATACAGTGCTTTCATTGGTAGTGTCACATGCCTGACCTTTTTCTCATCATTAGCAGCAACGTTTTTTTCTTCAAATCCCTGAAATACCCTTCTCATTGTTGTTTTCATGTTTATCTGATATTTGTCCCTTTGCTTTCTGGGTCTTGAAACCCAGTGGGGAATTTATGTTCACCTCCCCAGCCCTTCCCTTGCTTTGTTCTTGGTGGATTATGCCATGGTTGTTCCAACAGTTGGAATAATTGGGTGAAACCCTCCTGAAGGTTCTTCTTGTGGTGGAAGTACCCAGAAGCTGCCTTTTCCTGCAGAACTGCAGCAAACTGTGGTGGTTGAGGGGGGCAGGGGGACTGAAGACATTTCCACAAGGGTCTCTCAGGCTGAGGGAAATGCATCAGGTCTTTTCCAGCTGGCACATCCTGTGCTTGCTGGACTGAAAGAGGTACTTGGTTCTCAAGGCCTGGTGGACACAAATGTGTTTTGAAGTAATGGTGGGAAGGAAATGAATGCATAGAAAAATGCTGGTATGGGACAATATAGGGTATGGTTTGTTTGGTCCTAAATGGTCAGAGTTTTGTAGAGGACTGCTTCCTGGTCACAATTTATAGAGGACTTTCTCTGCCAGCCATCTTCCCACTTTGCTGGAAGAGAAATCTACTGTTAGCAGCAGGGATATTATGAAAGCTTGAGCAATGATGACCTCAGTGTCCCAGAGATAACACACATCTGCATAACTGGGTTCAAAGAGCATGTGTGTCTATGTGTCTGTGTATTCTTCAGTCAAAAAAATTGTGTTTGCAGCTTGTAAAGCTGCTAGGATTTACAGCCCTCATAATCACATCTTCCACTGTAGAAGCTGAGGCTGCAGCAATCAGTTAAAGAAGATGGTTGAAATTCCTGATCAAAAATTAGGTAAGTGCATGATGGAACAGCAAGTTGTTTCTCTCCTCTGTGCTAGCTCACTGGCCAGTGTTTTCTCTAGCTGATGTTCTCTGTTCAATACTCCAAGCCACAAAGGCCTGGATGGAGTCAAAAAACTTGACTGTTGTTGTTGTGATTGGTAAATTTTATTTTCACATCCTTCTGCACTGCAAGTTAAGCTTGCCAGTAATGTGCATCAAAATGAAAAAAAAAAATGAAAGGAGCAAAACCAAATCAAAATTTTCCACCCCGCTTTTAAGCAGAGTATGTGCTCATAATACATTGTCTTTGTGTGTAAGATGTCTGATCTCTCTTTAGTCAGGTGTCTCTTAAAATTATTTTGCACTGGTAAAATTGCTATCAGTACTGTGAGTCTGTCTTTTAACAGTTAAATGATCTTAATCTTTAGTCCTGTGATGAAAAGTTAGCATGCTTTGATTTCCCACAGCTTTCTGAATGATAGATGAGCCTCTTTGAGTTCGTGCATGCATAAAACCTACTGTAACTCTTTCTACTATAATTCTTTTTATTAAAGCTGGCATTTTTAACAAGAATACATTGCAACTGTATGTTTGGTTTACAGTTTTCCAGCTGATAAAATGGTACTGTTGGAGAATGGAAATCGTATGTGTTCCTTCATGACAATACAAATGTAACAAAATAGAGGAGCAGGAAGAAGGTTTCTGGTGGAAATGTTCTGCATTTTCTAAAATTAAACCTCTTATGATACTTGTGCCATAGCTTACTCGGCAGTGCCGGAAATGAACTTAAATAGGAGAAATTATTAGTTCATTTAGACCTGTGTCTTTCTTCTTCTGTGTCTCATACTAGATCCGTTTAAAGGAGTGGGAGATGCTCCACTGTGACTTGGCATTGCTAATGGAATTGCTTCCTCCTGGCCTCTATTGTATAGATTCCAGAATTCTCATGCTTGGACTTTGGTGCACTGTTATTGAGATGAATTTTATTTCTTGTTTCTTCCCAAGATCTTGGTTCTGTATCATACTGGTTTACTGTATGCTTCCACAAGTATTCTGTTTATTTTAAGAGAACCTTATTTAAATATTTCAGAAGTGGACTCAGTGACATCCCACACCAAGGAGTTTGACAGAGTTACAGTACTTACAATTCTCTTCAGGTATTCTTTCTGTCTTGCACCTTGCAACTTTATTTTAACTATATGCTTATTCCTTCATTAGGCAAAATAAATTAAAAATAGAAAAGAAAAAAAAAAGCAAGTGGGAAAAAAAGCCTCCACTCTGTTCACTATTCTCTATATTTTTGACCATAAGGTTAAACATCATGATGTGGGAAGGGAAAAGGCACATCTTTTAATAGACAAGTTAAACAGGGGCAAGCTGCTTTTTGCTCTGTTGCAGTTTAATAAGCCTGAAGGTAAAAGAGGGGAGATGGTGTTGCTTTTTCACCATTTTACTACTGATGAAAATTGAAAATATCAAAGAATTAAGTAATGAAAGTGTAGGAATGGGCTGTGCTAGAAAGTGAGGCAGTGAGGGGGTTAAAAGCCTGATTTGTAGATAAGGAATAATCTGAACTTCTGCCTCGAGTACAGTGGCACTAGATTTTAGGCATTCCATCTATACTAGGAACATATAAATGGGAAAGAAGCAGTGGAGGATGCTGAGGCAGGAGTAGAATGGGCCAAAAAGTAGCATACTAAATGGTAATAATGGAAATACTTCACAAAAATAGTTCTATTTTAGATGTAGTAACTTTAAATTAAAAGAAGATCTTACAAATTCCTTCCTGATGAGATTACATAGCTATGGTTGTGTGTGCAGATGGTGCAGTTTGTTTACTAGCTACATTTTTTACGTCAGTTGTCTGTAACATTTTATTAATACCTAAATATGCATCTTAAGTGCCTCTCTCTGGGCATCTGTGGTGGAAAATACAGGCCATGGTGGTTTGAACTGCTTTAGCTATTTTCTTTAAAACCTTATAGTATGGCTATAAAGATAAATACCCTTTTGCACAATCAAGAGGGCAACTATGTTACCCTAATTTTTATTTAATTGGAAGGGTATGGATTTCAAGGGTTTGATGAAACCAGATCAAAGTTAAAAATAATACCAAAATAATATTAATTACTAGAAATCACTTTCTCTCCCTCTAAAATGAACTCTGATCAGAGATCACAACATATAAAAGAACAGCTGTCACAACTAGCTTTCTCAGGTACATGACTGATTGTAATTATTTTTGTGAATTCTAGAATAAAGAGTCTGCTCCCTGAGGGCTATCCTCTGCATTGCTTGTATGTAATCTCCTGCTAAATATTCCATGCTTACCATTTTACCACTTCATGTGTCTGTGCCAGACGGATTCTGATCTATGCAGGTAACATGCAAAGCAAGATTTGGCTCAAAATGCATCTTGACAATATGTGTAGATGTAATTCCACAGAGTGATAAATTCTAGGTTATTTTTCCACTGAAAGAACTAGGTGCTGTTTACAGATTTGATGGTGACTGTTGAAGACTCTGCTGACAAGGGACATGAATCAAAAATGCAGCAGGCAGAACTGCCATGAGATTCATTCCACTGTTGGTATCATCTTCATGAGAAGTTTGAGAGCAATGCTGGCCAAAACACCAGCAGGCTCACACTGTAAGGGGAGGTATTGCAGCTGTAGTAGAATTCCAGCCCCTTGGTGCCTTTCATGCCTTGTAAGATCTTGTGAGTGCTTAAGGTTTCTTCCAGGTCCTTTCTGGTACCTTGAGATGGTGCATGAGGGACCAAGCACTGAAACTTCAGACTGCAGGGTGAAGCACCAAATGTATAGCTAGACTGCCAGCAGGGAGAACTGTGGCTGCTGGTTATTTTTGTCATTGTTTTCTTATCACTCTTCTCTGTTGCCTGTTTGAGACTTCGACATACTCTTACTTCTTTGTACCACACTCGCAATCCATTCTTTTCTTCATTGTTCCTTACTTCCCTCTTTCACAGGGAAGGCTGGACATCTGATTTCCACTGACAAAAAATTAACAGTTCATGTGTGCAGTCAGTTCACCAGTTACTTCAGTTATCAAAAAAAGAAAACCAGAATGCGTTCATTTAAATACTTAATTTTCTATATTCCAAAACTTTGTATGTAGTTATTTTTAACCTGGTTTCCTAGGGAAATGCAATCATGTTTCACTAACCACCCACTGTTAATAACTTCAGGAGCCTTTGTGTTGATCACAGACTTGAGGTAGGGCAAAGATATCAGTTCTGAAATCCACAGCTTCACAAACACCGGCCAGCTAGAAGGGACAGGATCCAGTTACCAACTGGTGGGGATGCAGCAGTAAGCAAGGTCAGGCCTTAGAGCTACGAATGAGAGAGACTTCAGAAGGACAGCAGTGGGGAAAGGGCCATCAGTGTGAGGACACTGATGGGGACCAGCAGCCAAAGCCAGAAGTGCCAGTCCCAGCAAAGGTGCCCTTCAGTCCCGTGCCTTTGATGCTGTTCCTCATGGCTACTTCTTGGCTCTTCTTGACACACCGCTCATGAGAACACCTCCAAATTGTGGATGAAAATGCTGCCAAAGAATGTTGCAGCTTTTCAGTCTGCCTCTTTGTGTGGGCTCAGACAGCTGGCCCTTGGCCCTTATCTCACTTAAATACCAGTCCTTCATTTTTCCTTCTTCCTTGTAGCAGGAAAACCCTAAGCTCATTTTCCTGGATCCTATTGCCAGCACTGTTCATGCATGCTTCTAGGCTCTCTTACCTCTGCCAAGGCATTATAGAATAGCTGTCTGGTTTCTTCAAGAATACACCACCAGAAACAGAGCTAGGCACCGTAGCAGGCGTGGATGGGCTTGAGACATGGCTATGCCTCAGGAGACAGCTGCTACAGATGCAGCCCAGTGTTGTGAGCAGCTCTTGTTCGTGTCTTGTGTCATTGCAGAAACACTGTGGTACTGTTAGTGGTCCAAAGGCTAAGAACGCACCTTTCAACAGACACTGGTTGCATCAATTTTATCTCAAATCATAGAGTTTGTTGCACAAACAAAACCCAAAGTCCTCAGGAAATGTGCTTTTCCTAGTAGTGTCCTTTTATTCTTTCAGCAGCAAAATTCACATTATACTACAATGTCATCCACTGAACTAAAACAAAACAAAATTTAGGACTAGCCAATAAACAAATGCTGTAGTAGACTGTGTGAATTACGATACACTAAATTCAACTTCTTACAATCGCCTGATTTTAAAAGTACAAAAAGGTATGAAAAAGAGGGAAGAATTCTAGTTTGGCTTATCCTTCTCAAGCTTCTTTGCTCTTGTGTCTTGCTTTTTAACATTAGGTGGATTACTCCCCTTTAGTTTGAAAGCTTGCACTTTCTGTGGTGTGTGGGTCCAGTCTTGCAACATGATACGTATTTGGGAATGAAGCTTTTGGGAAGTGGCACTTTCAGCATTCCCAATTGCAGCAGGAATGCTGCTATTAAGGTATCTGCAGACTTGAAGGTGAACATACATTGGCAACTCTGCTTTTTCTTTGGAAAATGTTGACCTGTCCAGAAGACACAGGCACCTTTTATACTTAGTCTGCTGCTGCTTCAGCTTCAGTTTGACACTCACTACACTTGTTTCTCTGTTTACTCTTTTAGCAATTAAATTATAGAGTAGTAGCCTTTAGAAGAGCGTTTGCAGCTATTCACAGAAGAGTAGTACATATTCAGACTAATGAAAAGTCCCTTTTTTAAATTCTTTAGTCAAGTGAATTTCTGTTTGGCTTAAGCAGATTTTGAAATCCTGTCTACGTCATTTGTATTGTTAATAAATTACAGGGCTTTATACCACACCACATTACTGAGAATAGATTTGAAATATATAAAGATCAAAAATACAGATATTTTTAACAGTGGTAAGTAATTTTCTGTCATAATAACCAAAATAAAGTGCCATGAAGCTATTAGTAGTAAATTAATTTTTTTTGTATGTAATTTGGTATAAACACTGGCAAGCTGAAAACACCCCCAACCCCAAACAACAAATGCATGCTCATTAGTCATTCAGTTTAGCAGCACAGAGGCAGCAGTCAGCCAGGGTGTGCGTTTTTATGTCTGCTTCAATTGCACACTTCATTTATTTGGACATGGCATAGGCGGCTTTCTCTGTCACACAGCATCACTGCACGATTAGCAAGTTGTGCCCCAGGGCAGCTGGGACGCTTTGCTGGGGCAGATGTTCTTTTCAGCTTATTCAGTGGCCGTTGTGGGGTTGTTTACTGTTGTCATAGATACCTGCATTTCCATAGCAGCCGAGCTGTTGTGTGTGAAGCAAGTGAATATAGTTATAAAAGGATGATATTTTGTTCTGTCTTTATAACTTACCATCTGTCAGCTGACTGTTCATGACAGATTCAGAAACCAATTTAAGAATAACAGCAGCCAACTGATCATTTTTGCTTATATTAAAGTGACAATGGACAAGGATGCAAATAAGTTGATGCTTCAATGAAATGCTAGTTTCTTTTTTTTTTTTTTCTTAATTGCAGCAGTTTGTCTTCCAACACTTTCTCAAACTTTGCTGAAATCTTTCTTGGCAAATAGAAATGACCAAGTGTCAGCTTCTGTACTTGCTCAGGTATTCCTTGTGCTTTCCCACTCCTCAGCTGTCAGCTCATCCCTCTCTGTTGCTTCCAAATTATGACGTTGCACCTGCTTTCACAGATCCTTTGTCATGAAATCTAAATACTTTCCACAGAATTAAACAGGGAATTAGTGAGGCTAACAGCAAAGGTATCATGCACACACAAGTACAAGTATGGCTTGGTGACATAGATCACCACTCTGTTTAATAGTAGCAGTGGGATCACATGCAAGTTTGGGGATAAATTTAATGCATAGTCAGTGAGCCCTCTGAGCAGTGAACTCTCAAACCTTTTCTGCCTGGAAACACGGTCGAACCTGTAGTTTAGCAGTGGGGGTGAGAAGATTAGCCCAGTTGTAAATAATGTATTTATTGGTTGATTTTTCCAGATCCTGACATTGATGCTGCCACTGCCATGATGCTTTTGAATACTCCCCCTGAGATACAAGCAGGTTGTGAGTAGATATTTCTATAGCATATAGCAACATAGACGTATAAAATTAATATTCTCTTTTATAAGTATACAGCATACCAGATAAAAAGGATGTAATAAAGAAATATAACTTCCCTTGTAGACCCTTGCACTTTCTTGACGCATACATGAGTGTAATTTTGTGGTTCATATTACATTCTTTGTTACATGAACAATATTAATCCGTGATCTCTGATGTAAAAGAGAGGTTATTGTTATTCATGACATACACTTAAATGAGTAACATGTTCTTATCCATACTGATAGAAAGACCTGGGGCAACAGCCAGAAGAAAGGTAGGAAGAGAGAGAGAAAGAGCAAGAGAGTGAAGGGTACATGGCATATGGTTCTGTTTTCATTTTGTTTTGGTTTGACTCCTATCGTGTAAGTTACCACAGCCATCTGGATACTTTCCATTCACTTGGGCACTGTTTCAGCTCCTTCCTTGAGAGAGTGAAGGGTACATGGCATATTTTTGCTCTGACTGATGAAAGGTGGTAGGCAGGCAACAGGCAGTGAGGAGAGGTCTCATTTCCTGCCAATGCTGTCCTCCCTGCTCTGTGACCAGCCCTAAGGTTTTAATGCTGTGTAGTAACAGAGCACTGAAGGGGCCTGGACCCCCGCTGTACTGGGCTGTGCAAATACTGCTGGAGCCATCCTGCCCCACAGAGCTTGCAGTGAAGGTATTACAGGAATCCATAGTGGAAAAGAGCTGCACAAAACCAGGGAATAAAGAAAACAAACATATCTCTAGTCAGCAAGCATGGTAGTAATGCCAAGTGACAGGCAGCTCTAAAAAATAAAGACAGAAGTTAAAATAGAAACCATTACCACGACTGTCTAGCATCACTGCTATTGTTCTAGCCTGGGCAACCAACTCCAGATTCCAGGGGAAGCCTTGGTTTGCACTTTGATACTCTGCCTGGGGAAGAGAGTCAGTTACCATCAAAGCACTTCCCTTGCAGCTGAGGAAGGCTATTGTCAGTCTGCTTTGTGACCCTGCCAGAGGACTGCTTCTTGAGAAGCTTCTCTCAGGAGAGCATGATATACCAAAAAAACTGTTCTGGAAAGAGGAGAGTGGTCCTTGTCCTCTCTCTGAAGCAGCTTTCAGGAACTGTGCATGGTAGAAGTGTGATCAATCCCTGTTGTGTGTAGGTAGGAAAAATGAAAAAGGGCACAATAGAAAGAGACAATTTCCAAAGGATTGCAGATTTAAAGAAGCCAGATGTGTGGGGTAGAAAGAAGGGGGAAAGGAATTGGTATAGAATCAAAGTGCAGGGGTAAAAGTGTATGTGGGAGAGGGAAGGGGTTGTAAGTAGTATGTGCATGGAAAAGGATGGAGAAAAAGTAATACGAACTCCTGGAGGCACTGGAGAATGGGAGAGGACTGCAGACAAGAATGGGAGGAGATCCATAGTACTAAACATGCTGTAGAGTTTTGTCACATGCACGTNGGAGGAGATCCATAGTACTAAACACACACTAAACATGCTGCAGAGTTTTGTCACGTTTGCCAACATTGCAGTGCAAGTGATTTCAAGACTTGTGCACTGTCATTTCATAGACATCATAGTTGGATAGTTTTGGCTTATTACTATTTTATGTTGTAGATGTCACTGTGAGGAAGGAAATTCTGGCCTCTTATGAGTTTGGCATGTCTCCCCATCCTGTGTCACCTTCCCAGTGGGCTCTTGTTGTGACAGTGTCAAAAGTGACTGGGAGATGAAAGCAAAGAGAGTCTCCTCAGTGACACTGCTCCCTCCTTGGTATCAGCGAGTAACAAGACCTCCCTCTGTGCCCTTAAATGCAGGGTCTGCTCAGAAGTGCTTCATGGATCTTTCTAGACACTGGTGGAATTGCCAGCAGGAAAGGCCAGAAGTTTTTATGGTAACCTCAGCAGCCCTCTAAATTACAAAGGAGAAATATTTTTGGCAGGGGTGTGAATGGATACTTTGAAGAAGTAAATCAGCCTGTCCTGTCAATTGTAGTTGGGTCTCATATGCTGCATTAGGAAAACCTTAAACAGCTTAAAGCAAATTGCTACTTTATTTTAAGAAACAATTGCATGGGAAAACAATCACACTTTAAATTAGTTTTCAAATAAAAGGCAGGTTGACTGTAAAAGTTTCACTGCAATATTGAGCATCATCTGGAAGTTCACAGTTCATTCTCTGTTCTGTCACTGGCTGCAGTGGTCTGTTAATCTACCTGGGAATTACTAGGGCAGTAAGTGTGCTGATTCCATTTGATCCCTTGAAGATGAGAGTTCTGTTCCTGGTATCAGACTGTGGTGTCAAGTATGTGCATAAGGGCTGCAAAATGCCCCATCTTCTGAAGACAAGATTTGGAGGACATAGTTTGTAGTTTGGCCACAGGTTTTAATACTGGTATGAAACCCTCTTTTGGTCTGAGAGTCTGACTCTGAACATGCCACTTCCTGACACAACAAAGAGTCAGCTGGAGGCAGGACCTGAGGTCATTTCACCTTATAACTGCTTTACAACTCAGAAAGTTTAAAACTCTGCTCCATTAAGACCTCTGCCTGTCCTACAGACATTTAACTATTGTAGTGACAAGCAGATACCTCCAAGGCAGATTGTGACAGAATATGGATTCATTTTCTATAGATGGTTACATGAATTTGGAGACATCTTGGATTTAAAGCTGCTTTTCGAGTGGTGTAAAAACCCACGTTCATCTAGGCAGTGTGGGTACTAAAAGCATCTTTAGATTGATGTTACCTCCAGCAATTATTCAAAGTCTAACTGAAATTTATACTGTTAATATGTTCCATCAGAAGAGAATCCCATCTCAGTAGTGTTAGAAAATCTAGAGTAAAGTATTCCTGCTTTGTAACAAATTGATTGATTAGCTTTACGGTTTTAAATGACCATTTGAAATTCCACACCCATGTGTGAAACACTGCCAGCAATCACAAATGAATTCTAAAATATGGCTTTTGCTTTTATGTGAAATCTTGAAATTATATCTGACAAACATTGTTTACTGTTTACCCCAATGCCAGCATCCTTTAGTTTGCATTCAGAAAAACAAAAAGGCATAGTGAAAGCATAAAATACAGTTATTAGGATTATTTTATGTTTGTATAAGTTTTACTGTATAGACGTGTAAAGCTGATTGTTCACATTGCTGCTAATGGTTAGGAATATGCAATTATAGTTAGTGTTAATGTCAGAAATCAGTTTCTCAATTATTAACACCTTGCCATATATTCACAGACCACATACTCCTCAATTGTAACTAAAGGCAGAAGTTCAAAGTAGCCAGCTGTGCACAAGTTTCTACTGAAACCTGCAGTCCAGCTGTCACCAGGAGTTAAAGCTTGAAAGGCACTGTGATATGCTAAGAGTGGGCATGTAGGAACATAGATTTAATACTTCTTGCTTCAGTTTATTGAAGTCCTTGTGTTTCATCAGTTTTTGTAGGTTTGAAAAGAAACAGCAATTGAAACACCTGCTTCCTTTAGAAGCAGCTATCACAAGTTACAAATGCTTGGGATTTTTATTAATAGTCAGTTCATGAATATTAATTCCAAAATACTTGAATTGCATTGAAAATTTCATCTTGACCTCCAAGGCACTGAGTACTGTCTGGGCCATCTTGGGTAAGTTATATCAGATTTATGGGCCTGTTTCCCTCATGAGAATCTAACTTGGAGAGGGGACAGAAGAAAACAGGATGGTGAGCAAATGGTAGAGCTCAGTTTAGAACTCATGGGTACTAAATCAGTGAAATCCATGAGTTAGTTTTGTACAGTTGCTTTTTTGTACAAAAGATTTTCAGCACTTCAGTTCTTACCAATGTCTTGAAAGTGAATATTACTAGCTGTCATTCCAGCCTAGTATTCCCTTCTCCTAAGAGTGTGGCATCCTGGCATTGAGTTTTGCCAGACCGTGATGTTTTACCATGGTTAAAGTGAAAATAGGTTTTGGTGTTTTTGCAGTGTGTTTGAATTCCTGAGATTCAAGTCACTGGAAATGTGTAAGTAGCAACACCTTCTTAATTAGTGAGATTATTCTGAACTTTGAGCCACTTGCTTTTCTGGAGGGACTGTGTTAGTGCATGGCTGCTACTGCTGTTGTCAGAGGGATTATCCTGGAAATACTGATTTAATTCAAGAAACTTCTCAGTGCTATTACACATAGCTTCAAATTCGTGCCTAGTCCTTTGCCCATTGCTGTATAATTTGTGAATTGCTCACAAATGCAAGTACATTGCTCAACCTAAAGTTTAATACTGCAAACAGCTGTTAAACAGTGCTCACAGAAAGGGTTTGAGTAGAAACCAGGAAGCTGAGAGTCTTCCCAGCTCTGACCTCCATCTTCTGGCTTCTATACTGCTCATCACTACTCAGTTTGTGTTGGCTAGAAAGGGGTGGCCTTCAGAAAACTCAGCAACACTGGTTTTGTGGGTGGTTCCTTCTAGGAGACTGAAGTGCTGTGGTAGAGATGTTTAGGAAGATATGAGCATGGAGTTTTGCTGGGTGCTTCTTAAAAAATAGGTTTTCCAGCATTGAAACCAGTGTCTCTCTGATTTGGAAGTCTTTATTAATTGTCTCAAAACATATAAAACCCAGACTAGATACATATATTGTAAATTTGGTGGGAGGAGAAGTAATTCCTTGAAGATCTCTACTTTACCTCTATACTTTTAACATTGTACCCCAATGAAATTCACTTTTTAAATTAATGCAAGTGGATTGTATATGAGCAAGATACATATACAGGAATCAAGACCCAAAAAAATTGCCTTAATGACAGTCAGAAATTCTCCAAATAGAAAAAAAATAGAACATGCTGTTTTGTTGAGACGTTTTTATTGTACATGAAACTTGATAGCTGTAGTGTTCTATTTGTACTGCTTATGGACAAGTCACTTATTATAACTGAGACAGCTTCCAGCCTTTGAGTAACAGAAAATGATAAATCACTGAGAGTAAAATGTTTCATGAAGTTATTTTTGCTTACAATTTTGTATTAAAGCACAAAACTAGAAAAAGACATTTTCATAATGTTCGAACTTTCTGTTGCTGGATTTTCATTGGGATTTTGTTTTGGTTTGTTTTACTGTGGTGTTTAATATTAAGCCATTGAAGGCATGAAATAAATTTGGAAAGAAAACTTACTTTGTGAAATACTTTCTACTTACTCCATACTCCTCAGAACATTTTTATGAAAAGTATGAGTGTGATAGGATTGTCAGGATACATTTGTCTCCCTCACCTCAATTTTTATTTAGAATAAATGCCTTGTTGGATGCATCCTGGATTTGCAAATTGTAAGGAATACAGAGTATGGAATTTAAGAGCTATAGAATTGTCCTTGAGCAGTACAATACAAGTTGGGCAGATGTCATCAAATTTTTGCCTGGGATTAGATAGCTGAATAAAGTTACACATTTGACAGAAAACATTTGCTTTTGGCAACTTCTAATGTCTCATCCACTATACATCATCAGCAACTTCCTACTTTCAGTTCTTGTAGCCTGATACAAAGAGTTGTGCTAGATACTGTACTGAAAGGAAGCTTGGCAGAAGAGAGCTGAAGCTGACAGATCTTAGCTGAAACTCAGAACCCCTTGTCTGTAATGATCTCTCTGTGCTACAGAAGCTGGGTCAGGGGAGAGAGCCCCGAGATCACTGCATGTGCCATATGATGACAGAAGAAGCAAAGAACCAGTCTATCCCTGCAGGATACACTCACACATTCCACCTCTTTCAAATCCATTTTTCAGGAAATACTTTTCATTCTTCCTTATTAAGTATTGGCTACCTTGAGCTTGAGACAGTTTAATGAAGTGTGTGTTTGTTTCCCAGATCACACAAAGAACATGTTTCTTACCCACTTCATTGTCTTGATTTACAAATCTCACTCCTTGCTTATGCTTCATTTAACTTTCACGTGCCAACTTTAACCAAGAAGTTAAATGTTTTTTTAGTGAACTGTTGAGGTGTCAGTGTGTCTGGTGACTATCCATTACTTCCTCCTCCTTTTGCATTTCAGTTTTACCAAGTTATGGCATAATCTGTTTGACAATCAATCTTCAGGGAAGGATCCAGTCTGACATGGTTTTACTGACATGGTTTTGTTGTGAAGATTTTGGATGAGATGGTTATCTCAGCCAGAATGGGACTTGCTTCACCTACACACACCTGCAAGTCAGAGACCAGGGATGCAGTCTGTTGAGAGATGTGATGAAAGAAGTCCATAGTTGGAATAGTCTTCTCAGCTAATGTGCACACAGGAGCATGCTCTGGATTAAAACAGTCCTGCACTGGCTGTGGAATGGTCATGTAGCCCTCTACTTGCTTTCCACCTACACACCCTGAGTACAGCCTACAAAACACTGGATTTTTGAAGGGCTTTTGTTGGTTCCTTTTAACACTATGTGAACACTATGCCTTGATGGATTCAGATTATGGTATGTTCTACATGTCATTCACTTTATTGTCTGTTAAACTATAGCATGAAAGTTCACTACAAAAGGAAGATTTTTTTTCTTTTCCCTTTTCAGAATTTCAGAGGTGTGGTCTTGATTTTTGACATTGGGTGCATTGCTTCACTCCAGAGTTAGCCAGTGGAGACTCAGCTGGCTGAATCTGCTTAGGTTGACAAATTTCACTAGAACAGCATTATTTCTAAAAATAATTTCCCTATTCTTGCAGCAGTTTAGGGGCAGGTTCTTGGTACACAGTTTACTCCAATGAAAGTGTTCCCTGGGTTTAAGTTTCCTGAGAGCAAAGTGGACCCTTGAAAACATATTAGTAAGGAAAGTTGAAAGGTGAATAATGATTTTGTTGTTTCAGACTCTTTGTGTTTCACTGGGAACATTTTGTGAAAAAGGAAGCCTTCATCAAAGAGATGCACAGGTCTTCTTGCATTGTTTTCTTGAGCTGAGTTTCTCAGACATAAACGGCACAGAAAAGGTGTAAATTACATTTCACGCTTCTGTCTAGGAATTGGGAACCTGTAACCTGCCTGTGCTGTTGGTTGAAGAAGCTTTAGAAGAGAGGGGTCAGGACTGTAAAGTGTTAGTCCAGATTGGCACTGGTTGGTGATACAGCTTGGAGTGAATTTTATTACTGCCACACCTTGAATCTTCAATCTAAAATATAAATACCTCATCTCAAAATATGGGTTTGAAACATAATTAAAACTTGTAAGGCATATGCAAATATGCAAATAAGTAAATGTATCTTTAGAATAAAAGTACCAAATTATTTCCAGTAAATAATCCACAACCCTTCAAAAGTACCAAGATGTAGAAATAATTCCTTGAATATAAGTAGCTGTCATACAGCCTGCACAAAAGCTGGAAGACTGTGTGGGTACCAAGGACAGTGTAATAGCAGTTTATATATGTAATCTTTTTAAAATTAAGTAATTAATATTATTTTTTGAAAGGATCAGTTTTGATACTTTAAATGCTGTAAGCATTTAGGAGATGAATGAGCAAGAAAGATCAATTACTTACTATGGCACATTGGTAATGTGGATAATGAGAAATTAATACCTTTTACTACTGAAATATTTTAATCCTACTTTTCATTTTAGGTTTAGAGTGCTGTGGAAGCTGTTTTACCAGCAACTTGGGATGTTGGGGTTTTTTTTCTCTATGGTTCCATATATTTCCTGAAAGGATACACTGCATAGTCCAGTGTCCTTCTCCAGTGATCCCTCACATACAACCTTTCTGTTTGTCTGTCTGAGTGATGTAGTGGTTTTGCTGAATCATAATTCAGAGAGTCTGAGGAAACAAAGCCAAAAATCAGTAGCAATAACTCTGCTGTTGCAAGCTGAAATAGTAACTAAATTCTGGGTGATGATTTCATTATACATAACTGTGATGTACTTTAAAGAAAAGTTAGAATCACAGAATCCTGGTAAAGGGCTCTTCTGGCCTGAATAGTCTTATTGAAGCCTTTCAGTGAGTGGTGGCATGAGGCACAGACTGGCCATGATTGAAGTGAATTTCATAGACAGGACAAGACACCAAGTTGTCTCTTAAGGGATATTTTCATAAGACAGCAAACTTCTGTGTTTTCTTTTTTTGCAAACATTTGTTACTTCTTGAAAGGAGTACGTGGAAAGTGTGTGTGTGTGTGTGTGTGTGTGTGTGTGTGTGTGTGTTTTGACATGGGAACATTTTAAATGTGAAGCTTTTGAAAAGAGTGTTTCCTTCCAAAGCACTCCATGGCTTACAAACCTGCAAAGGGTCAAGGAAAAGAGCAAGGAAGGGTTGCAATGAGGGTATCAGAGTATAGAGATCCTAGGCTATGAGACCTGGCAGTGTATTTGATATAGATAAAGGTATACGTGTACATACATAGGAGTGCAGGGAAAAAAGGAAACTCAGAAGAGATAAAGAAGAAAAGACAGGAACCTAATTTTTGAGAACTGGTGAGGAAGCGAACAAGATATTCTAAAGAAGCAGTGGGAGTTTTCAATAAGGGAGAGAGAAAAATAAGTTGTCAATAAGGGAGAAGAAAAAGAATAAAACAAGCATCAGTTAACTCTGCCAGCAGACCAGGATAATTAGGTAACTGTGGAAAGACAAGTTTGGGCATCAAGGAGCCTGTTGATCTCTTTTTGCAGTAGCACTTTCAGTGTGTTTGCTTTGAAGTTTTGCAGTGTGTGTTTAGACAATATCCATAACTAACTGACATTCTTTGCATATTCATAAATGTTTAATTTCTATATAAAACTATGGTTTGTATCTTAGTGAAAATTCCCAGATTTTCTCAGTCAAAACTCCTGGTTCCTTATTTTTGATGGGACTTTGTAAACATAGAGGAACCATACCATGTAGTGCAGTATAAAATCTGTCCCTCTTAAAAGTTTGTTGGAATAACCATTCCCATCTGAAATTATGTCTTTTCATTGATCATTCAGTATTCAGCACATTTATCTGTTGCTTTGAATTTACATATTACCTTTGCATTTTAAGTTAGCCCTATCTTTGAGCAGAATGCTTTCTTTCATGACACTGGTGTTTCAACCATTTCAAGGTCATGCTGGTGAAACACATATAAGGAATTCAGCTTCTTGAGTTTTAACATGATAATGTTCCTCTACAGTATCTACAAACCACGATGTTGGAGCAGTGAAAGCCTTAGCGTCCCCTGAGTGAAAGAGGTTTGATTGATTCCTCATAAACTAGAGATGAAGGGAAAAGTGTATAGAGTAGTGAGGTATAAATAGCAAAATGCAATTTTAAAATTATTCTGGTCATTGAAAGCTGATCCAAGCTGTTATAAACTAGGTTCTGTAATTTTAGCCATTTGAGGCTGTACTTAAGCACCTAAATATAACTGACCTGTTCTTCAAAGGTGCTCGAAAGCAAGAGTGGGTGTAACACAGTGACAGGATTTGATCGGGGGAGCATTGTGCTCTCACAAGCAGGAGAAAGAAGATTATTTTCCCAGAACTAATCTGTGTGGTCTGGAGTGAAATAAGGTGAGCAGCAGGAGGGGAGGTGTTGATCTGGCTTGATGTTTATAGGAAGCTGAAGTGTACCTCAGCAGCTCACAACTAACATACTCCTGAGCCTATACTCCTGTGCCTCAGAATACACGAGTATTTTGGGGTGTGAGTATTTGAAGTTGGGCATGTAAAGTGCATGTGTTGATTCTGAACAATTTTTCTAGTCTCTGTGTAATTTGTTTAAAAAGAAATTCTGTGGGTTATATAAAGTGATACGGTTTACATTTATCTTACATGTGTTTATATAATATCTGTATGTTTAAAAATAATATAAAAAGAGTAATGATCATAATTCTGGTTTTGGACATTCCCCCTGGGGGAGTTATGGTGTGAATGATGACTTATAGTAAATAGGACGTGTGTGAACTGGCTGGCTGTGGATGTTAAAGAAGTGAGTTTGGGTGGAGGCTATAGCAAGGTTTCTGTTCCAGCCTGAAGGGACATTACAGCAGTGCAAACAAATGACATTACATGCAAGTAGGTCCCTGGTACAGGCCTAGACTAAGAACTGGTTTTGGTATTCCTGCATCTCTCAGTGGAGGAGGAAAATCCCAAGACTTGCTAAGGACACTCTTGCTTTGGTGGTGCCTGGGTGGTGCTTCTCTACTACTTGTTCAGCTGTCTGCCCCGGGCTGGGCAGTGTATAGAAACATGCCTGGGTAGAAAACAAGTACCCAGTTGTAGCTTAAAATCTTCTTGGCCAGAGCTGCACCAAGCTGGATGACCCAGTGGAATGTCCTGTCTGTGGAGGTCAGTACCTCTGAGTTTGGTGTCAGTGGCACTGGCGCGTGCTGGGTCAGAGAGGCTGGGCTGTGTGCAGGGATGCAGCCAGGCTGCCTGGCAGGGTCATCGATGGCCACACACAGGGCCTCCTCACTGCTGTGGGGACAATGCCTCTTCAGCCTCTTCTCTTTTGTTTCCTGCTAAATGCATATTTGTAGTTAATATCTTGTTTGGCAGAGATGGGGGGCCAAGATATTGCAGAAAGTAAACTGGGATGATAAAAAACTGTCAACTGTGATCTTGCAGTGAAGTACTTGTGTTCTGTTTATCTGTAAGGGGTCATTGTTTCTTTTTGTAGACAAAATAGTTCCATCTGTGCTCATAGCTGGTTTTGACTCTAAGCACATGCATTCGCAGCAGAACAGCAATTACAAAACAAAAGTGATTCATTTGTAGAAGGAATGATCTGCAGCAACTAGGTCAGGCAGTGGCTTTGGCAAGCCATGTTATCATTATTTGCCATGAAAATAGCTTTGGAAATAGAATGGCACTCAGAAGACTTGAGGCTGAGATGTCCAAGGTAAGCAGTATACTGCACGAGCCTCTCAATGGACATTGGAAAACTTAAGTTCCACATTTTGCTCCTGTATTTTTCCAACTTTTCCTTTAGAAGAAAAAACGTTCTGTTTTGTTTTGTTTTTAGTTCCTTCGGGAGTGATACAAAATGGAGCTCGAGTACTGAGTAGAGGAATATTTCCTGGAGCCAGGCCATTGCCAATCAACCCTATAGGGAGCATGGCTGTCACAGTAAGGTAAGAGTGGATCATTGTGGGATCTGTATGAAATAAATCAGTATTTTGTGGAAAATGTAAAAGTATATGTAAGCTCTGGCAAACGGGTATTTTGCTGCTTGCCTATGCTTCTGAGGTTCTAAATGAAATAAAACTCTGCCACCTAAAATTCTTGGGGTATCATCCTTTGCAAGACAGTCATGGTATACCTGTATGTTGCATAGTGGTTTGTGAAAAGCAGTTTTATTTTTACTAGCAAATTGCAGGCAATTTGTAGTGAGAACCTCCTATAGCAGCCTGTTTTTCTAAGTGCAAATGTTTTTTCCTGTTCCTCCCTTCTCTCCCTTTTCTTAGACTTTTTCCTGGTTTAAATGCTAGAGAGAAAAGTATCAATAATGTTAAAGCAAATCTGAAAGCTGTTTGAAAATATAGCTGTCATTTTGTTATTAACTTAGATCTTTGTGAGGCAGTTTCTTTCACTGCAGTTTTATTTCAAGGTTATACTGAAACATTCAAGGGTAAAATGTTGTTTAAGATGCTCAACTGTCAGGAAACAGGGCAGTAAGAGACATCTAGTGATGGCAGTAGGAATTGTGGTTCAGTGGTTTGTTTTGCTTAAAGCAGTGTTGGTTTATTGGTGGAAGAACAATTTGCCTCGGGTGTAGCTCCATTTTCAGTCAGTCACAACAGGGATTAATTTGGTCAAGTGTACAGCCAGTGCCCTCCTCTTTCAGAACTCTCAGTAACTGCAAAAGCTATTTCAGCTCAGGCAGTAGGGTATTCTTGGAGGGGTTTCATAATTAGTGCTGACCTCACTTTACTGTGCTGTTCCAATTGCACTCTCTTTTCTCAGGAAAGGACTGCAAGGCAGTGAAATAAAGTATCTTGGTAGGTCTTGTTCCATTACTGTTTACATGGTGGTTTTTATCTCTTTTCAGAATCAGGGTCTAGGCCTTTGGGTGCAGTATTTCCATCCAGTAAATGGAGAGAAAGAGAGAGCCTAAGACATTCATGTACTCTTGATGCTTAAAATGCATTTGAGAGGAAGACACTAATTGGAATAAAATCCATATTTTTTGATGAGCAAGTTCTTCAGCTGCTTTTCCCATTTGCTACACTGAAGGGATGCAACCCCAAGGGTCATCATCCAAAATTCTGCAGAGTTCCTCTCCATCTCTCTTTACCACAGCTTGGCCTTGCTAGCAGCAGGGGTCAGCTCTCTTCATCAGCTTTGCCACTGGCTTTACCCAGGACTTGTATTCTGCTCCAGTGGGGATTGCAGGACTGTGGGACTACTGGATCATTAATTATATATAATTTTTATGAGGTTTTCAAACTAAATGGAGGACATAGTGGTCTCAATATTCTCTCTAGAGTTTTTCTGTATTTCCTGCTTAGACTCTGTTTCATAATCAGAATTGACTCATGGAGGATATAATACTGTTTTACTTCCAGGCCACTTGAAAACTTATTTCTGTGTAGGCTTACTCAAATTGCTGTGCTGTAAAGCTGTATATAGTTAAATTTTATACATTTTCAAAGGAATGTTTCTCATGGTTTTTTCCTCACAGGTAGAGAATGGAACCTGTTAATGTAGAGATGGGAAATTAGGGATTTTATCTCTCACTTGCTTACGTTCTTTTTGCTCTGTCTCACAGAAAAGCATTTATAATTAGTTAATGCAGACATTTCTAATTCTTTTTGTTCTCTTTTCCAGCCTTAGGCAGTATTAGAAATAGCTTGCTATGAATATATTCCTGGTGTGCATAATGTCTGCTCATATTTAAAATCTCCTGCAATATCCCTTCTTTTAATTCTTGAAAGGCAGAGGGAAACACAGACAAGAGTCTTTGAAAGCTTTTGAGAAGTTAGGGGACTCTTCAACAGAGCGAGTTCAGCAGGCAGTTTTGTCTTGTTTCCCTCAGGGATAATACTATTCAGAATTTCTTTAGGAAGAAGATCAATCTGGATTCACAGTGCCTCTTAGAACATCATCTGTCCTCTCAAAACTGGATACCTCTGCTATCAGTTCCTGTTAAAATAACACTGCTTTTTGGTGCCAGCCCCTCTCCTCAGATACACCAGACTAAATAGGACCTGTCGTGTTGAGCTTTCATGGTGTCTCCTGAGAATAACTTCTGCTTAGAATGTGCAGCAGGGGAAATTTACCACAGCATCCATGCAGCCTTCTTTTGCAATTTAAGAGTCAGTGGACTGCTCAGATTGTCATTTCTGCACAGAAGACAATAGTCCAGTCGGGATGGCAGGGGATGTTTTCAGACCTGCTTAGGTGCAGGAAGCTTGATTTTTCCCACTGGTTTTTACCAGGAGGGAGGTCTGGGCAGCCATGGGAAGTGGTGCAGTCTCCTGTTAAGTTTTCTGCTGAAATTGTGTGCTGAAATTGAGAAGCCAGACAGCTTCTTTCTAAGACTTTTTAAATCAAATGTCTATTTTCTTGTGAATTGTTCCTTTAGTGCTGTAAATAAAGGGCCTAAAGCCACCTGAAGAAGGTAGTTTTCATCATTCTCATATGGGAGGAACCCTGCATTTTCTTGGTAGCTGATAGCTGCATAATAAATTAAACCTCTTAACTGCTTTTCTTTAGTTACCATATGTAGAAATCACAGGTTCTTCTGTGAGATGCTGCTCTTCTGTTGGCTCTTCCTTGCTGTCTGAGCTGTTATTTCATTTTGTGTCGTATTTCCTCAATATCTTAATGTTCTTTGGTTTGTCCCCCAAGCTGGTGTAAATAACTTGCAGTATGTTGTCCTGTTGTGAAGTGCCATTAGTGCCAAAATACAGTAACAAAAAGTTTGGTCCTGGGTTAAATTTGCAGTTGTAGTTAGGTGGAGTGTTTTGACTAATCTTTTATTCACAGAGGAGGCCAAAAGTATAGCACTGGACTAAAGAGGCTGAAATCTGTGATTTCTGTTATGTTAACTCCCATCAGTACAAAAGTTTACTGAGCTGTTCATCATCAGTTGTGTGACTGAATGCATTGGCATATTTTGTTCCTGCACAAGGTACTGATGTGTTGCTCTTCCCTGGTAATTACATGTAATTACTTTATATTTTGTAGATAAAAAAGGCACAATTGAATTAAGTACTTTGGGTTAAAAAACCGTCCTGAAAATTATTTAACAAACATGACTTTCCATGAATAAAGAATTGCAGTTGAGGAGATCATCATTATTTTGTAGTGCATTTGGCTTAAATTGCACAAATAGGCCTTTCATTCCAAACTAATCTACAAATGGAAAGGCATCCCACACTATTTTTACTTTGAAAATCATCCTCTGGTGTTAAATCTCCACAACAGAGCATAATTGGATGTGTTTTGACAGTAGCTTTTTATTTACTTTATTCACACCACTTTTAGCTTGTTTACCATCTATATTTTCCATGTTGTGGCTGACAAGTCTAAGACCCACCCAAAAACAGCAGGGAAAAAATAACTCTTCAAAGCTGCACAGCGTGTAGCATCCTCTAGCATGTCTCTAGCATGAGATCCATCATATTTTGGGGATATTTTTGGCAGACATATCCCTGTATAGTTCCCCGAGATAATCTAAAAGCAAATGCAGTGGTAGTCTGGATATGTAGAAAAGAAAATACTGAATGACAGAGGTATTCAATGAAAGCAGGCAAAGCCAGTAGCTCCTTACATGCAGCAAGGAGTTGGTTGGTAAAGTGAGCTCTTGCTCTTCCTATCATCATCCATGGGAAAATATCTTTTAAATGTTTTCCTAGGAGGACTTCTGTGTTGCTTTGGTAGGGACAGTATCTGTCAAAGTGGCCAGTGCATTTGACATTCATGTGTCTTGGCAAGGTGCATGAAGCTCTTACCACATACAGTCACCTTCCAGGAGTCAGGGATTACCTGTTACATCAATCCTTGGGAAGAGCACAGGCTTGGAAGTTGATCTAACATTTGAGATTACGTAGCATCAGTTTTGCCATGATATTTGTAATTTTCTCCAGTTACCCATAGTGTGTGGGTGGTTTGTGACTCTGTCCAAGTCCTGCTGCTGTGCAGTAGAACTACTGAGCCTAAGGCTCTCATCTGCCTAATGTGGACAGATCCACTGAGGTGAGGTAGATGGAAATTCAGCCCATAGTGAATCTTACCAGCTGTTAAGCATAGGCCTTGTAATTTGGTTCAGGTTGTTTTGCAGAAGATGTTTTACCAAATATTGTTGGTAACTTTTTTTAAAAACTTCTTATATGCTACACATGCATAGGTAATAGATTAATTTTGGTACTGTTTTGTTAGAAATACCTTGTGTTTTAAATTACTGCAGATTAAAAATAAAAATTAGTGGGAAATTACATGTTTTTTTCCCCATTTTATCCAATTCTTCTTCACCAAACATTTGTAGTTTCTCTGTCCTAGTTTTGGCTGGGATGGCGTTCATTTTCTTCCTAGTAGACAGTACAGAGCTGTGTGTTAGATTTAGTATGAGAAAAATGTTGATAATATGCTGATGGTTTAGTTACTGAGCAGAACTTGTCCCAAGTCAGGGACTTTGCAGTTTCCCATGCTCTGCCAGTGAGCAGGTGCACGAGCAGGGGCAGGGCAGGTGACCTGAGCTGGCCAAAGGGATATTCCATACCATAGAGCATAAACTGGGAGGGCTGGCAGGGAGGAGCTGATCACTCCTGAGGGATGGGTTGACTTGGGAGCAGTTGTGTTGCACATCTTTCTCACGGTTTATTTCCCTTTTTGTTACCTCTCTTCATCATCATTGTTGTTACTGCTTTTGTTATTATTTACTTTATTTCAGAGTGTTCGTATCTCAACTCATGGTTACCATTTTCCAATTCTCCTCCCAATCCCACCTGGAGTGGGGAAGGGCAAGCAGCTGCATGGGACATTGTTGCTGGCTGGGGTTAAACACAGACATTCTCAAGGAATTTCACAATTACCTGTAAATTGCAAACAGGCTTCCCAAAGAATTTCCATCGGTAAAAAAAATACTTCTATTCAAATTTCCAAGATAAATTTTTTCTTATTCGTAGGGAAAGCAAGTGTACCTGCACTGGCTGAGCTACAGCTCTTTGTTGATTTTAAGGAATAAAAAAAATCAACAAAATAAACAGTAGAAAAACAACCAAACACCCCAAAATGCAACACTAACAAGCCTTACCTGCTTATCATGAGTAGAAGTTAAAATACCTGTTCTTCTGCTATTAATGTCACAGTTCCTTATGCACCTCCTGATCACTGGGGCATGACAAAAAGAAGTTCTGTGCTTAACCTTATCTGAAGATGGAATATGGTTATTTAGGATTATTTGCATATTAAATTATAGGGCAATTACTAGATTATTCCTTGGGCATAGCTTTTATTATTGTGGCTTTGTTTGTCATGCTGGCTTTATTTTTGCTTTTATTTTCCTCCCTTGAAGCAGTCATTCAAGCAGAGATTAAGTAAAACAAACATAAGAAGCATGTGCAGAGTAGATGCCAAAGCATAAGTAGAATTATTATCATTCACTTACATTATCTATGCATTATTATTTTTGCTTAGATAGAGGAATTGGTAGGTATTTCCTTTCATAAATCATTAATTATATCTTCGTAGTGCTTACCACTGGCATGGTCAGCTTAACAAAGCCCAGATGGTCCCTGTTGCACAGCATTCCACTCCCCAATGTAACAGGCAGGATGAGTTATCCTTGGGAGCCAAAGAAATCCTTTAGTAACTAAAAGACAGTAATGCTGACTGTCTTGATTATACTTTCTTTGCAAAATGCACAGGGCCTCATTTGTCATAATTTCAGATCTGCTGCTGATAACTGCTGGCAGTTCATGAATTGTATTTACTGTGGTCCTTTGCATAGAGTTTTTCTCTGAAGTACCTTTGTAAGAGCTTCTGTCACTATTGTGAGCAACTCACTTAACTCAGTAACCCCTGACAGAATCTCATTGTAGAGCAAGTGAGCACCACTTACTTTTCATATGCCTGCTCATCCTTCTGTGTGATGATTTGTAGTGGGTTTAAGAAGTGGTTCAACTAGCTGTAGCCAAAAGTTCTGACTGTCCTGAATTTCCCTTTGAAACAAAAATGTGATTACTTTTTTTTTTTAGCGAACCTGGAAGGTGTCAAAATCTACAAACCCAGCTTACCTGTACTGTTTTCTTTGTATCTTCTAACTGTGTGTTTCCAGTTACATACAAAAACTGTCATCTGTAGGTACACAGTATCTGTCATCCAGAAGGATCAGAGGTAGATTAAGGTGATATTTAAACTCCACATAGGTTTTCTTTGTTCATCAAAGGAATATACCTGTCTCAAGTGTGAAATGCAGTAAGTATTTTTCAGCAAAACCTTTGCCATTTTGCAAACAGAATGTGATTACCTATCTTTCTTTCAAGCTAGCAGAGAAATTTAAGGAAGATATACCTGTACTTGGTAAAGTGGCAGACTTTTGTCTCCTCCTGTGGAAGAGCTCTTTGAAAGGCAGAGGCACTAACACTGTGCAAAGGACATTATTTGCTCTAACTTGAGACCCAGCTGCTGTGAGTCCCATCTGGCTTCTGATTACATTGGTAGCAGAATTCATATCCATTAACAATGGGAATGAAGTCAGACTTTCAGAAGGCCAAACTTATATCTGCACTGCTTGAGGATTGTGTAATTGTGCTACAACCAAATGGAAATATTCTAAAAGAATCTGTGTTTTGCTTTAGGCTCAGATCCCTCAAGCAAATAAGACAGTCCCTGTTGGTAGGATGAAAAGCTCTAGAGACTGTCCCATCAACTTTCCTGAAAGAGCAAGCCACTGCTTTAAACATGAAAATATGTCAGTTTCTGGAAATTTTGAAAAAAAGCTCTGAACACAAAGGGGGAAAAATGAGGTGTTACTGATAATAAATCTCCCCTCATTGTTATAGTAAGCACAGAATTCTTAAATACCTTCTCTTCCCCTCTGTAATTTAAAAATACTCAACATCAGAGCAAGTGCTTGTTGATCTATTACTGTTTCAGTAACAAAGTGAGAGTTACAACCAGAACTGTGAGCAAAAATAGACTGAGCTAGCCAAAATCTGTGTCCTGAAACTCAAGGGAGTTCTGTCCACTGATGGTCTAAATTGAACTAAGTAGATCACAGATTCATTTCGTAATGAGTACATGATTGTGTAAGAGCAGTGTAGAGCTTGAGAATGTCTCAGAAGCATGTGTGGAATAAGAATTGTTTCAATATTAGTTCATTCAGGTCCTACTAATCTGCTAGTATCAGTTATAAGTAATTCATCTAATGTTTGAGCTGTTGCATATTAAGATACAGATCAGATTCATTTACTTCCAGGGTACATGACTTTTGATGTTGTGAATATCCTAAAGCACTCTGCCTGTATAACTTTTTACTTTTCTGCAAATATCCTTGCTAATTCTCTCCTTGACCTGCTTTCTCTTGCTTTTGTATTTCCTCAAGCAGAACTGGTTGGAAATCTTTCAAAACGTAAGTGAAACCCAAAGATTTTTCTGAGATGCAAATGCTATCCATTTCCTGACCAGTTCCACCATAGAAGCCTTTCTTCTGAAGTGTATTGGTATTTCCTTTTCTCCCTCTTTTTTTTTAAAGCAATTCCTTTTTTGCACCTCTTTGTGAACTTCTGTTTTTCTTTTCCAGCATCTCTGTTGGCAGACACTCACAGTGGGGTGCTAACCCCATAGTACACCCTCCCCTGGGATGTACTCCCCGGGCATTTCATTCTATTTTTATGCTGATTTGGAGGAATTGGGATCTGGAGTAAGTCCCGTGGGCAGAGCTTTGGATTCCAAATTATAGCCCCTTTATGTAAAGGCAACACTAGAGACTCAGGAGCAGAGCAAATCAGGGATATTTCTTTGGCACGTGGTTGCAGTGCTCCATGGAGCTGTGACTTTCCTTTTATTGACGGTCTCGGTACAAACTAACAAGAGTAGAGCTAAATAGCAGAAAAATGGGCATCTTGGTTTAAATCACATCCATTAGAAGCCTTGTTCACTTGCAGGCAGCAGGAATCTCATTTGAGTTCCCACCTATTCCGTCCTGCATTTGTTTCCTTAGACCAAGAATTGATTGTTATTCTTTAATGGAAAATTAGTAGCATGTAATTTTTAGTGAGCCACATTGCTCTGACTTTTAGCTGCCTAGTAAAATCAAGTAACTTTAATTTTATGCTAATTTATGATAATTTTTATCATCTTTAAATGTAAATTTACCCTAAAAATGAAGAATCTGTCACTTAAAATGCATCACATGCTTCCTTGTAATGGCTGATCTTAAGGAGTTAGTTATAAATTCACCTTATAACTAGCTTAGTATGGATGATTTCTTCTTCTAAGCATTTGGCATCCTCTAATGACAACCCCTGCAGTTGCAAACCATCACAGAGTAAATGCAGCTGGCTTGCTGCACAATCATGAATGACATTGCACTTAGCTATTAATAATTGAAGGAGCTTTGTGTATTCCTTCTGGGTTCTGTATGGAATTTATGGATCATACATCTACTCAGAAATCTAAGCGAAAGAAATTTTGTTGAGCAAAAGAGGTTGGCAAGAGGTTTTTCTTTGCTAATAAGTGTACCTTCTATTCTGTACATTTCTTTGAAAGCACTGTAAATAACACTTGGAATTACTGATGAATTTGCTGCCTTCTAGCATTGTCCTGTCACTGGTTCATAAATGCAAGGAGGTTTCTTATCTCAGTGAGCTCTTGCAGACAAGGACATTAAGATGAACAGGAACTGTGAAATTACATATTCAATACCACTCTTATTTCTCCCACCTTTCAACCTTACCTTTCAGAAATGGGTAATACTCTGCTGTTTGTTGTGTAAGGAAATCATACAAGAGGCCCATTGTCTGAAATGTAAAGTACTTCCCCATGTTTTGAAGTAGAAGAGCAGTGATACTCTGGACTTGCCACTCTGCCATTCCTCTTAAGAAACATCTGTGTTCAGTGTGTGCATTTCAGTGTGTGCATCTAAGAAAGAGGTATAATCCAACACTGCCCCAAGGGTGCAAATGCACTGCAGAGGTAGGACAAAGGTGGCAAGAATAGGCTTTAAATTAGTCTATCAAGTGGTGGTTTAAACAGCCTTGCTTTTTTGTTGGATTTTTTTTAACTGACAGGGAGGTTCAAGGCTGGTAAACTGGCAGGTGGCAGTGGTGATGGCTTTACTCAGTGATGAGCATCCTACTCTCCTCCTTTACAGCAGGAGTTAAGCATCGCACAGAGTCAGTGCCTTCTTTAATAGTATTGTAAACATCATATTTTGTTTTTTAAAGTCAGTGGCAGTGCTCTAATACTTCTCACTCCAGAAAAAAACCTGTTAGTTTTTAAATATATTATGCCGCAGTAGTTCCCACTGCACAGGGTGCCATAAACCAAAAGAGGAAATGACAGCTTCTAGAGCAAATCCAGATTTATTTTTTCTACTGCTTGTTTTTGAACACATTCTAATATTTTCTTGGCAGCTAGTGGCTTAAGATTGTATTGCTTTTAAGGTTATTTATTAACCTATCAGAATCAGAACTGGACCTCGTTGCTCCATCTCTTGGAAAGAGTCCTAAATAGGAGTTGTGTGACTTCCAGGTGAAACGTGTCCTGCAGCTGGAATGCGAGTTGGAATTAGAGTTGGAAAGTGTCTTTCAGAGGAGGCAAGGAGTTGCCCCAGAAAGCCTGGTGTCTCTGCCCCACATTTTTGGTTGTATTGCTTTATATGAAAAAGATGAGGGGCTGTTCATGCAACTTACCAGTTTATTTTCCCAGTAGATAAAATAATGTTGGGGGGTTTTCTTTTTAATTTTTGGAAGTGTCAACTATTAATTGAAATTTAAATCAGTACTGTTTACACATCATTTATTTGTAACCATCCCCTACTTGTTCCTGCTTCTTGTGCTATTTTGCATCTTTTGACTTGTTTCGTATGTCAAGTCCAATCCCCGAGCAATTAAGCTTTGAAACCAGCTTGCATGGGCATTACTTTGATAGTCACCGTTTCAGACTGTAATTTCGATTTATCTGTCAGTTGGCTTTATCATTTTTTGCTTTGCAGCTGGATCACATCTCTGTGGCTTCTAAGCCCGCTGGGGTTTGTTTTTGCAGGAACGGGGTGACGAACTGCCGGATGCGGACAGAGAGCGAACAGTCCTGCGGCTCTCCGGTTGTTAGCGGTGACCCAAAGGAGGATCACAACTACAGCAGTGCCAAATCTTCCAACCACAGGAGCACATCGCCTGCTAGTGACTCCGTTTCCTCCTCCTCTGCTGATGACCAGTATGAATTTGCAACTAAAGGTAGCCAAGACAGCAGTGAAGGAAGTGAAGTGAGCTTCCAGAGCCACGAGAGCCATAGCGAAACAGAAGAGGAGGACAAAAAGCTGAGTCGGAAGGAGACCAAGGATTCTTTAGCTGACAGTGGATATGCATCCCAGCACAAGAAAAGGCAACATTTAATGAAGGCGAAAAAAGTACCAAGTGACACACTGCCTCTTAAAAAGAGGCGTACAGAAAAGCCCCCTGAGAGTGACGATGAGGAGATGAAAGAAGCGGCAGGATCGCTCCTGCATTTAGCAGGAATTCGGTCCTGTTTGAACAACATCACCAATCGGACGGCAAAGGGGCAGAAAGAGCAAAAGGAAACCACAAAAAATTAGAACAAATCAATGATTTGTTTGAACTTACAAAGTTTTGTTTCAGCACGTCAGGTGAATTCTAATGATTTGTGGCAATATCAGCAATTTTTTCCTTTTTTGTTTTTCTTCTATTTCCTTTTGTTTTGTTTCTTTTTTTTTTTTTTGACCCTTAAGATTTTTATTTTTAAAGGAGATTGAAGCCATAGAACTCATACTGACACTCAGCTAATTTACAAAAGCTTTTTATTATCTGAAGACAAAAAGTTAACAAAAAAAGAAAGCCAAAATCGCCATTGCTTTCTCCAGCTTGTCAAAAATGCATGGTTGAATACGCAGTGATAACAACATTAATGTGATGGGAGTAAAATTGGGCACTTGGAAATCCCTCTTATAGTAGAAGAGCTGTGCATAATTTAGTATTCATTCAGGCCTGGCCCTTAAGAATTTTTTTAATGGCCTTACAATTGGGTTAGAAGTGAATGTGAATAAAGAGATTTGAGGGAAAGAGGAGGCGCGTCCTTCTCAACCAAGAACTATTTAGTGGCACTTGGAGATTTTGTGCCATACAAGTCTTCAGAAGCCACTGGTGGCAACTGTGCAAGCAGTAATGCACTCCTAGTGTGTCACGTATTCTAGGTGGCTCATAATGTGAAGACTGATAACTCTAAGTTTGAGGAAATTTAAACTATGTATGCAATGGGTTTCAGTGAAATAATCAAGTGGGAGGGGGGTGACTGTTAGTAGCATCGTTAACCATTAAATTCTGTCTTCTGTATTAAATTGAAAGAATGTTCAAAAAGCCATAAGCCTGAAGATTGGCACTGCGTGCAAAAAATAATAGTAATAGAGAAAAACAAACTATGTCTTCTCAACTGCCTGAGTGAAAAGTAATAAAGTCTAAGAAATTACAATGTACATCAGAATCTTTTTCTGTGGATCACATCCTTGATCTAACAGGGGAAACAAAGCTACAAAACCTGCCATTAGTAGTATTGTGTATTTAAAAATAGAAGGAAAGCATATTGGTGAACAATATGATAAAATTCACAAAAGAGCTCCTACACTGCCCTCAGAAATGAGTGTGCAGTGACCATCAGTCAGGATTCATCTGTGCAAAAATGACAACAAATTTCTGAATTCAACCAGCATAGCCAGCAGAAGAAATTTGATCCACATTGCATGGATTCTTTAGGGAAGGGGGGAAAACAAAAAGAAAACAATTTTTTTTATTCAAAGATGACAAAAGTTCTTGTAAGGTAAATAATGTATTTAGCATGAAGCATGAATTATTTTCATATAAATATAGAAAATAGAGAAAAAGGCTATGCCTCTAATTTTTAAGCCCTTAGGCTTAGAGTTTGTTTTTTGGGGGTTTTATTTTTTTGTTTTGTTTTGTTTTTGTTTTGGTTCTTTTTTTGTTGTTGGGGTTTTTTTGAAGCAGGTGTTTAAGGTTTAACCTTCTTCAGGGACAAACACTGACTGTTGGGGAACTTACTCTGCAATATTAAAAAATAAAATCTTCATGCTCTGGTAGGGCTTGGATGGTTGAATTATACTGCCTTGTCTGCACATTCAGCCCCCCTCTCCCTACTTCTGTTTAAAAAAAGAAAAAAAAAAAGAAAAAGTGTGTCTTTTCTTCGTCTGTACATGTGTAACATGACGCAATAATCTGAGGGCAAATTTAGTAGTGAGTGTGTATGACAGAATCAAGAGAATAATGGGAGGTTAATTGAGGAAAACTCTCTGATTTGATTCAGGAATAAGTAGACAAGAAAATAGCTTTGCCAATTTGCCATGAAAAATTGCAGTTAGTTAAGAGCCTTGTGAGGGTGTCCGGATACCAACCAGTGTTACAGAGAGTGTGATTCAGGTACAGTGTACTCTCCTGGTAAGGATGATTATGAGACTGAAAATCACTACAGCAGGGAAAAGCTGTGAAATAAAACAGTCTCTCTCACCTGGATTCTTGCATTTGGCATGAAAAATTCTGCTCTTACAATTTCCTAGAGGCAAAAAGAAAATCCCAGAAACCAACCACTTAAGAGAGCAGAATGGTCGGTTTCTAAAGAATATAGATTTAGATTTCTCACTAACAGCTGTTTCAGGCAAGAAACAATCCAAGATGGATCTGGTTTATGAAGAGTGAGTTAGAGAAGGGTTTGACTTCCTACTCAGTGCAGTGAGCTCAAAGCTGTATTTGGAGATGCCTGTGGTGTGTGCTCAGTTAGGAGGTGGAAGGACTGAAGGACAGGCTGGTCTGGACCTGGTCCTGTGCTCCACAAACATTTTATGAAGAACAGGGCAGCACAGTAAAAATGTGCCTCTCCTCCTGTCTCATCCAGCATGTCCTGGGATCCAGGAGCTGCTTGACAGCTGCCAGAGCTCAGCACAACTGCCAGCTTTGGAGATAAGGAAGGAGAGGGCCGTGGATAGTGCAAGAAGCAGCTTTGTTCCTCTCAGTTTGCAGGGCTCCATGCATGCAGGGTTGATTCCCAGCATTAGTTAAGTCAGGAGTACATGGATACTAACTTTTGTTGGCTGCCTGTAGCCCTTTAGATAACTCTGGGGAAAACAGGAAGGACCAGTCCCTTGGCCAGGTAGCACAGAGATGAATGAGCCATAACATTTCCCTTGTCTGATCAGACTGGGATAATCTGCTTCTTCCCAGGTCCGTGCTGTCTACAGCCAAAGTCTGTAGGCAGTGAACCACACAAGCCTGTACAAGACAACTTGGTCTTCATCTCTTACAGACTTTTGGGAGAGCCATTTGAAATAGAAGATATTACAGTATCACTTTGCCACCACCTTTGCTCATTAATGCATAGTTGTATCAGCTTGGGAGTGGCTTAATATTTACCAAAAAACAGCACTGAAAAATCTAGTGGCAGAAAATACAAAGCATGGCTCAGTCATCTCTGTCCTCCAGGGAAAGCAGTGTGTTTGTGTGCCAGTGGCCAGATTCTGTCCACAACACTAATTCCAGAGCAGCTTCTCTGATTGCAGTGTGTCAGTGCAAATGAGATCAGTATCTGCTGGACAACAAGTACCATTCATTAATGTGGACTCTTGGTGGCTAAATATATAATTACCACTAGTATTACTCATCTTAGAAAACAGTCATTTTGCATAAATATCTAATTAGGCAGGTTATCTTTATACAGATATATATAGAGATACATATATATAACACCTATCTAAGACTTCAACAAGTCCTCTATATACTTGCTGGTAAACCTAAAATGTTGGCAAGCATCTATTTTCATATAAAATTTGTTTCTCCTAGTCTGATCTGCTAGGAAGGTATTCTTTGGAAGGATTTTACAAAGTTATGTTCAGGAACCAGCAATTTGGGCTGCCATCAATGGGTTATTTCTGGTGTTTCAAAACAACTTGTCCTTATTGATGCTTACTCTGACTGTTGATGAGAAGTACGTAATTTGGATTGTATTTAGGAGTCACCTTTTAAACCGTATTTGTGCCTGGCTGACAATAGCAACTTTGTCAGAGCTGGTTCTACTCCATCAGAGAAGTTCTCTTTTTTTTTTGTGTAAGAACTGAAATTGATTTGTTTTCCAAAAAATATGATGTCAGCTTCTAATCGAGTTGTCTTTACTTCAACTGAATGATGTCAAAACAGAGTGGTAATTGCACTGTATTACAAACTCTCTCACTTGCCAGCTAGGAGGTGGTGTGGTTTTGCTCATTTGCTTTTCTTCTAAGCCATTTTTGGGGTGAGAAGTTGTCAAATCTCTAACTTTCCCTTCTTCTCACTCTATCAGTATTGCCAAATTAGCATTTCTCCAAGACAGGTGGGGGCGAGGTCAGCAAGTGTTCAGTGGTGAGTTTCACATAGGCAGGAGTTGTAAGGGTTGCTGGACTTCATGGCGAGTTCCTTTGGAAAATGCCTTTTGCAGCAAGAAGCTCTTGCAGGCCAGAGCTGCCATAAGCAGATTTCACCAGCATCTCCAGGGAGGTGAAATCTGCTGATTGTGCTTGCATTCTGCAAGCAGTTGGATGCCCTACTGCATTTTGGTGCAGATTCTGCTTGCATTTAAAAATGCAAGCACAGGTCTTGAACAGCTTAAATGTATCAGCCCATAGCTGTTTCTGAAAGCAGTCTGCTTCTGATCTTCTCCTGGCAAAACCAGCAGTAGTTCTACAAAGATCACAGGGCTCTGCAGCCAAATGTGAAAGCGAGGTGTGCCCTGTGGGACTAGAGAACTGTCCTGAGACTGTTCTCTCCAGCAACTGAGTTGAGGTTCATATTCTGGTTCCTCTCCTACCTTAATGGGAGAAGGGAATCCCGAAGGAGATGCATTGGCTCCCAGTGTTCAGCTGAATTACTGTCTGCCTGTGGAAAAGATACAGAAAAAAGCTGGAGGCTGCATTCTTCACTGGAGTGAGGTAGAGATACATCGATCTGCTTTAGCAGAGAATGAAATCCTAAATTGTACACCAAATGGCACCATGGATAAAATTACTAAAAGAGCACTTCGTCCAGATTTCTTAGTAGTGGCAATTTATTTTCACTGAGACTTTGGCTCCCATCCCGATCCATCTGAAGATGTAGATCATGGAATTATAAAATATGCTGAGCTGGAAGGGACCCATCTGACTCCTGGCCCTGCACAGGACACCCCAAGAATCACACTGTGGGACGGAGAGTGCACAATCTGAGGTTTTCTAGAACTTGAAGGTGTCTGGTCTCCTTTGCAGTCAGTGGAGCTATAGACACCCAAGTGCTCCTGGAAGCCTTTACCATTTCATTGTTGTTATTGTTGTTATTACAATTTTTGCTTTAATCTGACCCTAGGCATTTTTGAAAACATTACTCTCCTGTGCTCCAGGATCAGAATAAAACTACTGAGAAAATGCATTTCCAATGCAATTTACTTCACTTCCTGGAGAATGCAAACCCAGCTCCTTCGGGCACATCACTACTGCTCATTGGCATGTTTTATAGGAAATCTTTTGAAACATTTTCCTAACTTTGCCACCAAAAGAGCATTTGAACCATACATCCTCCTGATTGTAACAGAGTATCAGTGTTGACTGTCTGACCAGTTAAGTTTTAGTAGTGTTCTTCACAGCCCTCCAGTAATATATCAAACACTGTTATGCACATAATGCAGCACTGTGATCTAATTTAAATAATACTTTTTTATTATTTATACTACTCTATGTAATATACATCAACACTTTGCTATATAACCTAAGTGATAACCCTCTTCTTAGTTACCTGCCAAACTCTGAATTTCTGTTTGATTTATATTGCAATTAGCACAGTTACCAAGTTGTAATGATGTCTCTTTTCCTTTCAGATGGGATATGTCAGTCAAACTATACATTTTGTGTGTTTCTGTTTGGAGATGAAGTTTATAAGGATTTACACACAACATTCGGTGTTCTGTATAAATCTGCATACATTTGTAAATTCATCTGTTAATCCCCTTTTATTTAGAAAGTATTAATTGATGGTGGTTTATTAGGGATTTTTATTTTTGCATTTTTATTTTTAATACTGGTTATTCTTGAATTAAGCAGAGACTTGTCAGCTGGGTTGCTTTATCTTTGATCGTGTACATGACCTTATAATTCTTCCACAGTTCAGCAAACAAGTACTAGCTTCACTGACCAAAAAAAAGTCTCAACCTAATATGTCTATGGTGCTGTATTTTGCTGGTATACATTTAAAACCAGAAATGATTTAAAGGTCACTTTTGAGTTGTTCTAATAAGTAGCCTTTCCGGGTTTGGGGAGTTTGGGTTTTGTTTTAGCATTGAAAACAAGTTATATTTATCTGAAGCTATATAATGGTTTTTCTACTGTATCACATTTCCTTTTGCAAAGAGGGGAATATCAGCCTGATGTAACATCCTTTCACAAGCAGTGGAAGGGGGTCTTGTTTCACTTTTTTATTTTCCATGGATTTCATGAGGCTTTGGATCAGGCCAGCAGTTACAGGAGCTCATCATCCAAGGGTTTAAGGGATAAATGACAACTTCTGCTGGCCTTTAGTACTAGAAGGGATTTTTCTGAATAGTAAAACTGCATGCTGGACTCTGGAATGGTTGACAGTCTAGAAATGGGAATCTTTTTCATTTGTTTACTCTGGCCTGAAATCCCAAGACCTTCTTTTTTTTTGTTTGGATGACATTGAACTTGAGTACATTTTTAAGTTACTAGAGCATTGTACATTTTCTGAGTATGTGTGTGGGACAGCAGTTGAAAGTCATACCTGTATCTGATAACCAGTTCCATGCCTGCATCATTCACACTCACTACTTAAAACTGCCATGATGTAAAATGTTGGGGGGAATGATTTGTGTGTGTATGAAAAGCATTATGAACTTGTACATTTTTTTATACTCTGATCTGTAATTTCTGAAGTATTTTGTTTTACAGAAAAAGTGATAAAGCAATCAAAAGACCAAGAGATTTAGTATCAATGCTTAAGGGTCACAGGACCTTAACTGGCCAATAAGTTAATTTAGTACAGTGATAAGCCAATTTTTTTTCCTGTACTTGGCGTCTGAAACTGCCAATTTCATCAATATTAAAATATGAACTGTGACGGGGAATGAACAGTGATGTTAAGTTGTATTTGTGTTTACCTAAATGAGCAGTCCGAAGGCAAGTGCAATCAGCTGATCTTTAGGAAATATGAAATTGTTGATTTAGAGGCATACTTGCATTTTACATTTTCTTGATGTGTAATCATATTGCCAAAGACAAACTATTTCATCAATTATTATTGTAAATAACACTTTCCCAAAACCTACCATAAAGTTTCTGTGATGTATTGTCTTCCAGTTGCAATAAAAATTACTGAGTTGCATCAATTGAACAGTTGTATTTGTGTGAATATGAGTTTCAGAATATGTCCACATATTAAGAAAGAACAACAGTGGTTGTTTTGTTTGGGTTTTGGTTAACAAATTAATTCCTTCATTATTAAGTAGTTCTGGCCCTTGTGGGATATTACCTGGATCTTCACTGCTGTAGATACCAGCTCATGTTAATTTGCTGTCATGAGTAAGTGGCTAGATTTATTAAACTGAGGTTAAGTTGGGGTCTGATCTTCCTTTTTCATCAGTTTTTCAGCCCAGAAACAAAGCTGATTTCATTGGGGAATTGGGTTTTTTGTTTTGGGGCTTTTTCTTGTTGGGTTTTTTTTTTTTTTTAAGTTGTCAACAATCAGAAGAGATCCAGTAGTAAAATGTTCTAATGGCATATATGTAACATCCTGAAAAATGTACCTTTGTAATCTGTGCATCAGTCCTCCCACCTAAGTCCAGAGTTGAAGAAAACAGTGCAAAAGGATTCTAGAATCTTCCAAGAATGAATAAGAAGGAGTATAAAAAATCCTAATGGTCTCAAAGCTTTCTCCAATTAAAATCAAACTGAATAGCACAATCATAAATCACAGCATTCCTCAGACCGTGTGTTTTTGAAAGGGTTCTGTTAACAGCCCTAAATCTTGTTGGGCTAACTTTGAAAAGGACTGAGAAAAAAGAAAGCCCCTCAGTTCTTCCATTAAACTCTCTCAGCTGGTTTGAGTCGCTGCTGAAGCAGAGAGGGTGGTTTCTGGGCCATGTAATGAGAATGTGTGGCTGCTGAAACTGGAACTCAGCTGACCTGAGTGTCCCCTCTCTTGTCTTGATGCCACCCAGAGTGGTTGGTAAGGGAGACGACTGCACTAAGCTGAGGGACAAGATGGATGTGAACATCCTGGGAGAAAGTGGAGCAGAAGAAGTAAATGCCTGAGATACACAAAAGAGCATTAAAGTACCCAAGCTCAGCATCTCTTCAGGCAATTGCTACTTCCATGCATTGCCTGGAAAAGGTTGGTTGCAACTGATCTTCGGTGCCCACTGATGCTGCAGTTGAACAAGGAGAGAAAAAACTTGGCCAAGGAGACGAGATGAGAGTGGACTGATGAGAAGGCAGAGCCTCTTAACTGTGCTCTGAACCATTCCCTCTAATGGATCCCCCCTCCCATCGGCCGCCAGTTGGGCGAGGATCACGTGGCAGGCAGTGGATGGATCCTTAGTGACGTGTGTGGAGGAGCAAGGAGACCTGCAGTCTCCACAGAACATGTTTTAGCCTTTATGCACAAGGCAGCAAGCTTGCCAAGAGCCTGGTTGTGGGCTTGTTTCAGCACTGGGCATTGCAGAAGGGTCTTAAGCCATTTAGCTCAGCGTGCTGTAGAGATGAGCTGAATGTGCTGTGCTACCAACTTCCCATGCAACTGCAATTTAAACAAACATACACTACATAAACACCTGTTCTACCTCCTCTCCAGACTCAACACCCTTATTTGCACCATGGATTGTGCTCAATTTGTCAAAATGCCTCTGGCAAGCCCTTGGCAGCATGGGCAGGTGAGGTGATTTACGTAGCACAATAAATCTGCTTTCTTCAGGGGTGTCCCTGCTCTGGCATGCGCTGCCTGCAGCCACTCCAGGAATTCCTGCCCTGGCATGGATCCCTCAGGAGCACACAGATCCCTTCTGATCTCAAGTGGGTCCCCAGCAGCCCTCCTGTGCCAGTTCTTCTGTAAAATACACCCAAGGAGGAGCACTCCTCACCCCTCTGACTGCCTGCAGCAGTGGCACCCAGTGGCACCCAGTGGCTTGGTCTCTTTTTTGTTGATCTCAGCCCTCTGTGGGCTAAAACCAGCTGTGACCCACTCCTGGCCAGCTGCCACATACCCCTGTGCTGAGAGCTCATCTCCCCTGGCCACTGCAGCACCTCGGTCGCTCCGCAGCTCAGCCATTGTGGTGTTCATCCTGCTCAGGGCCTGCTCTGGCCCTGAGGAGCACAGAGGGGCTGGCACCATGGCTGTGCTCTGGGAGAGCCCCCGGGGCTGCACGGGCAGAAGGAGCCACCCTTGGGATGGGCAGCCGTGTCCTCAGTTCTCCCAGCCCTTCTGTGTGTTCCTTTAGCAGTCCCTAGGCAGAACGGGATGGCAGAGGTGCCCCTCCTCACCAATTAGAAATAGAAGGGGCTGTGTCAGGGTGTGACATGGGCCATATGAGCCCTTGGAGCTTTTACACTGCAGATTTTGGCTACAGAAGTCCAAGCAGCCCAGGCAGCCCAGGCTGGCTCTCCCAGTGAGGCTGGCTCTAGGAGGAGGCCCCATCCAGAGGTCCCCGTGCCCTGGCTGAGGCTCGGCAGCCGCGTGGGCAGCGTGCGAGCCCAGGGACCCCAATAACTGAGAGCACTCGGGGCTCTTGAGGGAAAACAAGGCCCCCAGGCTGCCCCACCTCGCTTGCAGGGGCAGGCACTCAGTGGGTGTCTCACACGAAATGGTTACACACAAAATGCCCACGGTGGGATGGCCTCCATGTTCAATTCCTGTCTTCACACGACAGCATCTGCTACTACCGAGTCCCTGGGAGGAGGTGGCACTCAACCCTTCTGTTGGCATAATGCACCCCGGCTGGGGACGTTGTCTAGAAAGAAAGAAGAGAATGTAAATAATGACAAAAGGCTTTGTTCTGTGTGCTCCAGATCCTGTGTTATGCCAGGAAATGAAGTAACAATTGATTCTATGATGTCTGCTTCTTAAAGAAATATTATAAAGGAATAAATCTTCAACTTTAACACAGTGCAGTACTTTGAGTGGACACATTCAATCCATGTAAGATAATTAAAGGGATTTTTAAACTTCATCATAAAGTACAGATGATTAACAATGGTGAGAAACTTCATGGAAAACGCTCTACAGCAAACATCTGTCAGACTTAATAACAAGCAAACACTATGCTTTTCATCTTATACTGTTTGACATAATTTTTATTGGCTATAAATCTGCAGGGTTTGTTTATATTTCTGTTTGCATTAGGATTGGTTGCCACTTTATATTTGATCAGCAGAGCTGCTATTCACTGTGGTGTAAGGAATCAAATAATGATTGTATATATACAGCAATCTGAGCATTACAGTGCAGGAGACTGTAAACAAAATTTTTAAATCTCTGCTTATCATCATAAGCAATGTTCTCTCCAGGTCTTTAATGACTTTAATCAATTTCTAAAGGCTTGTCCCAAATAATTGTAATTGAAAATAACAGCATATTTTTGGGTAGCTTGGTCCTGAAATGCAACCTCTTCCTGGTGCTGAGATCTGTCTGTTCTCAATCTGTTAGACAAAGGTAGTGCCCACATTTTACTTTTCCTGCTTTTATTAATGAGTGGTAGTACATCAACAAATAGGAGGAAAAAACTCCTTGTAGGTGCACCATAGGAGGCAAAAGGTGTGCATCAGGGACACCCTGTAAAATGTCTACAAATTGTGGGATGATGCAGCAGATCCCTCCTGAGCTGACATTTCCATATGTACAAACCCAGTCTTAAAAAATGAATGGCTTATTGGCAAAATATGATAGAAAAAGTAGGATAGGTTAGAATGACAATGAAAACATTGATTACACGGCTCCTTTGCCTTTAATTAGGGCAGGCAGAGAACCCTTTAAAATAGCACAGACTCCTCTCATTCCTTTGCAGCTTTGTTTTTCCATCTCTAAAATACGGATCAGTCTGTGATGCAGGGACCTGGTTTTAATCATCTTCTTACATAATCTCTGCAATCATAGTAAAGTGCAGTGCTGTACACTGATTTTAAAAATAGCTTTATTCAGCTATCAGCATACTAATTAATACACTTGCTTATTCCAACCTGTTTCATTCACCATCTCAGTTACAGAAGCCACACTACCTGGGGTGTAATCAAATACAGCTGGCTTTGCCTGTTCCACCACTGTAAGAAGCAGATCATCCATCAGGAGGAGAGCCACAACTCCTGCTCCTTGTGGCCAGTGCCTGCTGTCTGCTCCTGGCACAGCAGTGAGGAACCACGCTGCAGTGAGAGCTAGTGGGTGATCCACCATGCCAAAACAAATGGATTTGGGGAATATTGCCTACAGGGCGAGAGCAAACAGCATCCAGTCAGCCATTTTGGGCTTTGCAAGCAGGGTAGGGGGACAGGGAAAAAAAGGCAAAGGAAAGCAAAGCTCCTACAAAGAAAGGAAAGTGCCCTCTCTCTGCTGAGAAGGAAGAGATGACAGCATGGGAGACTCCTGGCACTACCTGAGTCATAAAGGAGCTGTACATAGAGAAAGGACTGGGGAGAATCCCTGTGAGAAGCAAGTGCTCAGCATCTGATATAGGAAGTCAATGTGGTTTTGTCTCTGTTAACACTTTTTCATCTCTGAGGGACTTGTCTCTCAGCGCCTTTTAAAGTGTTTTTCCCACTCCAGAGCATTGTGGCTGCCTGTTCTGTGCCACAGCTCCAGCTGTCCCAGCACTGTGTCTGCTCCTCACCATGTGCTCAGCCACCCTGTGTGACTTCTGCACCCAGGTACCAAGCTGAAATGACACTAAAAAACTGCCTGGAGGGCTCTGCTGAGCCTCAGGCTGAAGGCCATTACCTCTGTGGGGTGGATGGAGGACTTGAATGTCTTGGGAGAGAATTATCAACCAGTTCCCAGGTACCATATTAGGATATACCTCTCCTGCTGAAAAGTCGTGTCTCCATCCTCCTTTCTTCTTCCTCGCTACCCTACTTTACTTCATTTTGGGAATCCTGTGTGTTGGTGGACTGGCTGCCCTAAACAAAATCTGGGTACTAAGGGCCTTTCACCATTTTTATTATCTATGTTTTAAAAACAGCTATTTGCAAACAGACTCCACTGCCTTAACCCAGCACCATCTGACCTCTGAAACAGCTCTCACCTTACACAGGCATTGTGTTTGCTTTAGTAAATTGGAGAGTAAACAAATGTGAGATCAGGGGGCTGCTGAGATCTGGTGAACTGGAATCCTAATTGTTTGGGCATTTAGTACTCCCACGCTGACAGGAGCTGTTTGCTTGCCCTGCTGCTTTACCACTCCCTTCCAATGAGGCTGCAGTAAAATTAATAATCTGTGACACTGTATCTTCCTGGAAGCAAATCAGTCACCTCCATTGCACTGGTGCTGTCATCCCCACCGACAGGGGTGTCCTCAGTGGCTGGAGGGGCCACGTGGGGACCCTGGTGTGTAGGACAAGTCACTGCTGGGGATGCAGGCTGGGCATGGCCAGAGAGCCGTGAGCAGCCAGGTGTTGTAGCCTCTTTGGGTGTGAGGGCTAAGTACCGGTGGCCACAAAAAAAAAAATTTAATTACTTCCAAGAGCTGTGAGATTTTTAATTTTTTTTTTTAACAATTCATCTTGAAACAGCTAAGTAATAACTTGTGCCTGGCTATGTTTGCAAGGTAGAATTATAATATTTCTTCTTCAGGGTTCAGGCACAGAAGAAAAGATTATTTGGCAGACAAAGGCAGACGTAGTCTGTATCCCTTCAAGTGCCTCCAGTTGTTTATTCATGCAGACTGTGAATGCCACTAAAATACATGAGAGCTCGCTATGAGGACAACTGTCTGATGTGTATAAAAATAAGAAGACAAACATATTTCATTTTAGATAGAAGACATGTTACTTTAACATACAGATTTTGAGACAAAATGAGAAGCTTGAAAGTGGCTGCCAAAGGAAAGGGTGGGTTGCCAGAAGGATTAGCCCCTCAGAAGTCTTGCTCACTGGGGCATGGCCAGTGTTTGCCAGAGAAGACTTAGCCCACTCCTAATCTTGAGGTCAGGGTTTGGAGGGAGAAAAAGCCTGGAGCCTCAGCACAGCTCAGGCTGCCAAAGGGAAAGGGTTTGTCACCAAGACATAAACTTTTCTTGTAAGCAGCCACCAGAATTCTGGGGCAAAGGCTCAGTTCACACCTGCACAGGGAGTTTAACAGAACTGGAGCTGCAGCATGAGCCGGGATGCAAAGGGGCTGCCAAGGGACTGGATAATAAGCTGAGAGAATTTTGCACTGACATTTTTATCTGGGCAAGAGTGTTTTGTTTGCATGTCCTTACCAGTGAATCTTATCAGATTGCTGGGCTTCATCTCATGATGTGGCTGATATATGAACTCATGGAAGAGACCCCATTCCCAATCCTTAAATCATCAAAGACATCTCACTGCCCAATCTTTCAATTTGAACTTTCAAACTGCAAATTTTTTCTCACACTCTGGCTGCCACAAAAGCAAATACTGCATTGATTTATTGTAAAAAAAATATTTATTTAAAAAATACACAGCTCATCTGGCTGAGTTTTTGTCACCTCTGGCAATAAAGGCTTGTGTTTTCTCTTGCACTGGAACTCTGTAACCCAGAGTCTGGATGTGGAAGTTAGTTACATGTCAGAGGAATGTGGGCAGATGGTGCAACTGATGAGGAAAACTTCAGCCTGTGAGAGCTAATGTCACTCAAGCTGTGGGGAGGACAAGTGACTGCATGGTGGAACCCCTGGCTGCAGATACCCAAGGTGCCAAATGAACTAGCCAGGGAACATGCCAGCACATACCAGCTGTGCAGGGGTGGATATTTCAGGGCAAAATACTTTTCAAACATAAAAGTCTCCTGGCATATTCATTTTATTCTCTTTGTAGCTTTTCCAGCACAAGTTTATTTCCATGACATGGACAAACACCAGCCCCAAACTGAGGTTCCTGCTGAAATAAAAATGCAAATGTTTGTCTTGCACAATCAGATCAATGTCAGGGCACCTTGATGGGCCTGACCAGCCTCATCTGGGGTCTCCACCTGCACACCTGTCTGTGGACTCAGGAGCCCCATTTCAGCTGAGCCCTGTGCTGTGTCTGAGTGATGCTGCAGAAGTATCAGTCTCTACCTCAGGCAGAGCTGTGACTGTGCCTGCCCAAGGAATCTGTTGATCCAGACCCTGACCAGCAGACTGACTTCACAGATTGACCACAGACCTATCTTGTCACTGGGGACCTGCCCAGCAATCCCTGTGCTGTATCCAGCCCTGGCTACCTCACTGACCTTGTCTCTGATCTACTGATTGACTTCCCAGCAAGATTTTAGTGCTGCCTTATAAGCACAGTGTTACCTGATAAGATCTGAATTCTGGGTAGAATCTGGCTACTGTCTGCAGGTTTGCCTTGCTCACCTTGCTCAGGTACTGTGGGGCTGGGCCCTGGCTGGAGAGCTCCTTGGCCCTTGGGGAGCAGCTTGGCTCCATGGCACTGAGTTGGGGCCAGGCTCCTTGGGGAGCTGCAGGACTCAGGCACTGCAGGTGGGGCACGCTGTGCTGTGAAGGTAGCACACGATTTGCCTGTCTGGTCTCTTCAGTAGGCTGGAAAATAGAGCTAATTCGTTTAAATTGCTACTGCAAAAAAAGTTGCTTAAATGTCTAATCAAGTCCAATTAGAAATCTAAATGGATTATGCCTTCCATGGGGATATGAGCAACAGCCTCCCCAGGGCTGGCCTGGGAGCTGTGGTTTGGCACTCTGCAGACCTGAAGTTGTGTGACTGACTTGGGAGGTGAAGCAAAAGGAGCAGAGCTGAACCTGTAACCTGTGCTCTTCTGCATTACCTGTTTTACCTGTTCCATGTTCATATTTTCAGGTGAGAAAAAAAATTGTGAGCTGATTGTATTTTTGGCTTTTGTCAGCTATGAGCTTCTGGTCAAACTTAGGTTTTCTTAATTTTAGTACAGATAGTTGTAATTTTGTCACTATTGGCCCACAGATACAATGCTGGTAATCTTGCCAGAGATGATGCCATTCAGGTAACCAGACTAATAATCAGTCCTGATCCCACTAGAGACTGCAGGACAAATTAAAGTGGCCAAAGAGCAGGGCTGTCCTTTTAATAATGCATGGCTGCAGGTATGTCTATTTACATTTGGTCATTTTTTACAATTTTAAACTAATCCAAGATTCAGTTACAGGCTTTTCCAAGCCTGTAATTTTCTTGTCAATTCCCTGCTCCCCTTTTCTGTACACAGGCTGTTCTGTGCCATGGCTGCAAATAATCTCCACAGGCACTCACAAACACATGGCTATGATTTTGCCCCTCTCCCCACATGCATGGTTTTTTTCATTTTGCTTTAATGAAGCATCTTCTGGGTGGGGTACTGCTGATCCCATTAAATATGCTTCTGTATCAACACTGCTCCTAAGCAAAATATATTGATTGGTGAAGCTTTGGACATACTTTAATCAAGTAATCTAAACAGGGCTTAAGCTTCAAAACCCTGGTGATGCTCCTAGCTTCAAAGCTTTTACTTACACTGAATTAATTTATCCTGGAAGTTCTAATGCTCTCAGCAACCCTATAGACTATAATGGTAGAGGTTGCAATCATGGCTCTGATAATATTCCCTAAACTTGAACTCTATTGATTATAAGGTAATGTCAGAAGTAGGAATGGGGAACATAAGGAGAAAACCAAAGGATTTGATTTGAAGCAGGGGTGAATGTGTTCACCCCTCTAAGAAGGCTGCTGGGAAGGAGGTGTTAACAACTTCTGAAGGTGTTAACACTTTGGGTTTTTGTGACTGAAGATACGTTCTGATATGGACGGAGTGTCAAGTGATCATTTCCAGACTCCTTCTTGCATAATATTGTAGGTGTATTACATCACAAATATAATTCTTAGTCAGAGAGAAGGTTAGTTGGATTTCACATGTTAAACATCAATACAAGTTACTGTATTAGTCTCAGCTATACCATGGGAAAGGGGAATAATGCTCTTCCCAATCCAAGCAAGGGCTACAAACCTGATGCTGAATTATGTGCACTGATGACACAATGGGTATGTGCTGAAGGCCTGATAGTGTTAGGCCAACAGATGCCTCAATGATCTTAAGGGTCTTTTCCAACCTAAATGATCCTGTGATGCTAAGAACACTCTCATCTTTAGGAATCAACATGTTCATGTTTGTAAGAACCAGCAGGGCTCTTCCATGCAGGCTGGTGATGCCCTGAGCACCACAGGGAAGTGTCTGATCTGGCGTGTGCTGCAGTGTAAAGATGCCATTAAATCAGACCGGGTTTGATTGGCGTTAGTGAGAATGAAACGTGCTTAAACAATGTAACTGCACCTGCTCCAGTGTTGATGCAGGGTCCCTCTGGGTGGCAGGCACTGAAGCCAGGGGCATTTTATTTGCAATAATAGGGCTGGTATCCTGTGTTCCTGTTGCCCACGGCAGAGGCCTGGCATAGTCCATGGGTAGCTCCACCCTGGCAGAGAGGCTCGGCCACAGGGCAGAGTTATTGACCAGCCCTCCCTAGATAACTCCCAAAATTTCTTCAGAGGCTGGGTCCTGGGCCCTGCCTGTTTCCCAGAGATTATCATGAAAACAGCACATTGGTGAATAAATAATAAGATTATTTAAAGCAATGATAACTTTTATGTTTTCATTAGGTAGTCAGGTAAAGGCTCATACTATTTTGAATAAAGACTATCTCCTTCTTTATGAATCTCAAAGACTATGAAGCAATTTCACACAGAGAGCTCTGATTACTACAGTAATAATTTCTTCTACCACCCTTTCAAACACTTATTAATAGAAAAAATATCAGTTCAAACTGGATTCACTTCACACAGAAAATATCAGTGTTCACAGTGTGAACTTTAAAATTCTTATCTGATTAGTTAATGTCAACAATTATTAGTATACTTTCAATTTAAATTTTTACTGTCCTCCATTGATCTCAGTCTCCATATGCCATGCAGGGCACATCACTTAAAAAGTGACTTTCCTGACTGGCTAGAGATGATTTTCAACTGTCAGTAAGTAAAACAGGAAAATTTGGCGCATTTTCCTGTGCACATTTCCTTGTGACAGGCTCTCACCTTGCTGCTCAGCATCAGTTGGACAGTATCTTTAAGGATACAGAAAGTCATTCAAGAGGAGAGCTGGGAAGTGATAGCAAGGAGAGCCACTTGGTTTAGTTTCTTATTCTCTCATTTCATAAACCTTTAGGCAGACACAGATGGCACTTTTCTATTTTTATCATGACAGTGATGACTGGTGCCTCCTATGAGAAAAGACAGGAAAAAAAAGGAAGTTAAAAGGTCAATTGTAGTCTAAGATGGTGCTGCACTGATAGGGCTGCACCTGGTGTTTGGAAGGCATCAGAGCTTCTAAACTATTTATTTCTTTTAGTCAGCTAGTGTCAGGAATCATATTCCTCCAAGGGGAAAGGTAAGGCAGCCTCTGGCATTTTGGCATTCCTTCTCTCAGCCCTCATTAAGCCTGAATGCTATTTACAAAACTATTTAAATTCTGATTGACTATATTGTGACCAATCTAAGCTTGCTCAGTTTTGCACCTAGGTTCCAGAATGGGTTGAATTACTTCATGGCCACTGTTTTCTGAAGAGGGTTAATATGAAATGTAGCTGCCAAAGCCATGAATGAGTGGATCAGCCCCTGTTCCCTTACTGTTCTCCCACCCTATATTCTCAGCTCTCTTAGGACAGACCAAGACATTTAGACAGCTGCATCCCAGTGGAAGGGAGAGTCTGACTTTTAGCTCTGCAAAATCCTTTCTCTCAGGTTCACAGATGCTGGAGAAGACCAGGGAGACTAGGTCCAGCTGATGAGTTTTGCTTAAGGTCACATAACGCCTCAGTCTTGAGTAAATGTGGATTCCTTGCACGTGTATCTGAATTTATGGTATGGCTTATTTCTATTTTATTTCCAAAACCCTCAGAAATTCTATATACAGAGTAGACATCTGGACTCCTAATTTCTCTCCCCCTGTTCATGCCTGCCTCCCCCCTCAGCAGTAATCCCTCTCTTTGCTGCATGCAGTAGAAAATGAGTGTGCCTGTTCCTCCTGTGCACTGCTGCCAGGCCATTTTACGTAAGCATCCTTCTCTATTCCCCCTCACAGGACAGCACGTCCTGTTGGAGCCAGTTGTTGTCTCTAATCTCTGAACATAAACACATAGATTACATTCCATTCTGTCACAGTGTGCAGTGGATAACAGGCATGCTGTCATATCTGTGCTGCATTCCCCAGGCTGTGCTGAGCCCTCTCCTGCTGGCCCCAGGTCATTTGCCATCAGTGATACAAAGGCTGGGGTAAGCCTTCCTTGCCCCCCTCTTCCCAATGCATCCATACATGAGGCTGCTCCATTCAACCCTCTACAGGAATCTTTAGTATCACCCTCCTAGTCATGCAGGGACGTGAGGACATCACAATGGGCAAACTGGGCTCTCTGTGGCTTTGGTCACATTTGGGAGTCTCTCCTCTGCCCTTGGAGTTTTCCAATGTTTGGCCTTCATGGTAACTCCCTCGGAGTTACCAAAGGGTGGAGGAGAGATTTAAAATGAAACCCAGCTGTCATTAAAATAGTGCCTGGCCTGATTGTTCCAAACACCTTAATGACAAAGAAATCAAAATGCCTGTAATGTCTATTTTGGGTAATTCCTCCCCCCACTCTTGTTGCTCCACTAGCAGAGCTGTTTTTAAGACAGGAGATGGAACTATGTAGCTTTAGATTAGTCAACAGCTGGACTCTGTGCGATGTCTTCACTGCTGGGGTAGGTGTGGGAGGGAGAGGTGTGTATCCACGTGGGTATAGGTGGGGGAGCACAAGCTGCAACCTGCTGAGCTGCTGAATGTTCTGCTTGCCTCTATCTGTCATGCTGTGGCTGCAAACTCAAAGTTGGGGTTACAGCAAGATCTCAATACGGGGCAGGTCAGGAGAGTGTTTTAACAGCAGAGGGGTGGATTATCATGGTGATCAGACTGGATCTGCATGTGACTCCTGGCTGGTGGAGAGCTGCAATATGATTTTTTTAAGGTGCTCCCTTCTACCTGACACCTGAGGCTTTCAGCTCTCACCACGTTTGGCTGAGGAAAACTCACACCTTGCACAGCAATTGAAACTCTTGCTGCTGATTTCTGCACTGGGGGATTAGCAGCTGCCTGCAAAGGACCTTTTTACTTGATGTTCATGGTGTCATCAAGTATCCTAATATTGAGGAGGGAATGGGAATTTACTGAGAAGTTGCAAAGTTTTCCAAATATGATCTCTCATTTTGTATTTGTGTGCCCCTTGCAAGCAGAAGGTAGCAAGAGTTGGGAGAAACACCATGGTTCATTCAGTCACTAAATTAATAAATACAGGGAAAAGGTGGATAAAATGGGCTTATTCCCTCGCTTAATGTCTCATTATTTGAGAGTTATCTCAAATTATCTATGCCAGGAAGCGAAGAGCGGTAATATTGTACTTCAGCTGTGCTGGCCATTCTGAATTTAGAGGGCTTTGATTTGGGAATTTAGGCATCATCTCAAGCTCAAGATGAGGCACAGGCAACCAAAATATTGCTGCAAGGAACGAGCCCAAAAATAGAACTTGCTGCCCAGTTCTCCCTCACATCATCATTGCACAAGGCTGGACAATTAGTTGGCTTTCTGCATGATAGGATCCAACAGTCCCCTTTACTTAATACCAAAACAAACCCCTAACACAGATTTACTGCTGTGAACACAACAAAGTTGAGGAGGTTGAAATAATGGGCAGCTTGCAACCAATTAGCTGCACTTATTGTATGGGATCTATTTCATTGTGTTTCTAATTTACATTGGTCACACCAGATAAAATTTCCTCATAACCAAAGCCCAAGCAACAGAGCAGGCTGTGTCCCAGGCTGTGTACTAAACTGCTGGTTGCTTTCTTTCCAAGTCTTGTGCAGAGAAATGATTGCTAATGAATTGCAAGCATGGGGTATGGAAAGATCAGTTAATATGGCCCAAATATTCAGTAAAACAAATACATTAAAGTGATCAAGTAATAAATGAAAATAGACCCAAAGAGCAGGTTCCACTGAGAAAACATGTGAGAATGTAAATTAATGTGACTTGATGAAACTTGAAATGTCATAACACAGCAGGGCATATAACACATCAGAGGAAATGTGAAAATTATACTTTTTCCTGAAATCACACTTTTCAAAAATAAGTGGCTTTTAAATTCTTCTAAAAATATAATAAAGGAATTAGTGTCAAGAAAAAGGTTATTGTTGTTTATCAGACTGCAGGCTCATGGTGGATTTCCACAAATATTCTCTTTTATTTCTCTGACTATACAGTAGGGAAAGAAAAATCCAAAAGTCTTTCTACTTGTCTGGTTCCCTATTCTTAATTTTGTACAAAGGATTTTTTTAAAGTTGTTTAGAGTAAGTGAGTAAATGGCATGATAAACCCATGCATTGGGAAAGTATTGCCTCTCTTTCCACCGTGAGAGATTTTAGATTTTTCTGCTGACCTTGATGCTGGAATGTAGTCCTCATTGGGATCTGAGCAGTTAATTAGGAGGGAAAGGATTCCTCACCTGTACAACGCCACAGAGCCAGGAGGTTGTACCAGAACAGGTTCTTTCTCTTCTGGCACAGAACGGATTTCTGTAGGAAGAACACCAAGAGTGCAGAACTGCAGAGTGAAAAAAGTTGCCACAGGGCACAGAATTGTTCATTTCCTGCTCTGACTGCAGTGACTGTGTGTGGAAAAGGCAGCCTTGGCCTCTTTCTGTAAGGCTGAGTGCTCCATGGGAAGACTGCACTGGATTCTGGCTGAAGATGGGTACCCTCTATGACACGTGTCCTAGCTGTGCCTGTGCCAGCCACCACCTCTCTGCACTGTTCCAGCTCTGATGCTTTCCCCAGACTATTTCTTGATTTTTTTAATTTCCCAGTTTCCCTAATCCTCTTTAATAACCCTCAATGAAATTACTTTTATTCCACAGAAGAGAGTGTCTATAAGCAGGACAGTCTGGGTTACTAGGGGATAAAAAGTATCCTGGTGCAACTCAACCCCATCTCCTTTCATGCAGAATTGCAGGAAGGTGGGATGGCACTGTCTAAAGAGAAAGCTGGCAGACTCCTGTGTAACAAAACCTGCTCATAGCAGGTAAATGTGGGGAGGCCTTGTCCCTGGCTATGCAGAAACTTCAGTGGGGTGGAAGGGAAACTCTTTTCCAAAAAAGATGCCCTTTGAAGAAAAGGGCTCCTAAGAATTGGTAGCAGAATATGAAGCAAAACCATAGAAGGAGAGCCCCATCCATTTGCCTGGCTAGTTAAGCTAAAGAAACCAGTTTTGGGGTTTTTTTTGCAGTTCTTAGCATATGTGATCTCTCCAAGATCATTTTATTTGCTTATTTATGTATATCATTGTTAGGAAAGTGATTAAACTTCCCTGTTATTGAGGAAGATGATTAAACTTCCCCATTATGACACACATTTGACTCAATATATTATAGTATTACTTTCGACATCCTTCACTACATGCATTTAGACAGGACTTCTGAAATATTCTGCCTGTTTCCCAAAGGAGGAGTTGGTGGCCTGAGGAAAACCTCTTCCATCTCAGAAAACCAGAGGAATGCACACAGCTTTTACTCTTGCCTTGTTCTAACTAAACCTTACAAATGATCTTTCCCTGCTGGTAGAGTTCACTGCTGGAATTTCTTTCTAAAGCAGTTTTATGTCTTGTCACTTGGTCTGCATTCACACTGCAGCTTTTCTGTCTGCTTGCATTCAAGCCCCAAGAGTGCTTTGCTGCCTACCTTAGTTTTTTTCCTGGTAGGAGTCAGGTGTAACTGTTATTAGGACATTTCCAGAAGTTTCCACTATTTTGGCCAGTTTCTCATAGCTGTCCTTTTTCACTTCTACTCTTTACTCTTGTTTTGGGTGGTAGCTTTTATTTATTGCTTAGAACCAGCAATACCAGAAGCAGAGACATTAATATCCCACAGTGAAAGACAGTTTTTAAGAAATAAACTCATTTTATTACAGGCAACTGAAAGCAACAAGTAGGAACTGAGCGTCTGGATGAGCCCCACCTCAGAAGAACTTAAGAGGATGAGACACTGAGAAAAATCTGGAGTACAAGTGCTATCCTGTATCATCCCAGAGGGCAGAGTATCAACAGGGATGCCCATCCTACTGGGATCACTGGTAGAGACCAGCTCTTTGAAAACTTCTCACCAGGTTAAAAACTCAGTCACAGCAATTAACTGTACATTGCTGAAGTCCTGGCATTGGTTTTGAGTAAGTTTGGGGGAAAAATTACCTGCAAAACAAACAGAAGGGGGTTAAAATATTCTATAATTGCTTAATAGAAAATGGGTCATTATAATAACCTTTCTATTGCAGAACAATTGCGTGTGTCCCTTGGAACACTTACTCATGGCATACTCTTGAAACAGCTAATTATATAAATACTTTTTGCTATTAGACCAATCCAGTTGCGTGATTTATGCAGTCATACTAGAAATGATCTATCCAGATGATACAAAATTTAGAGAGTGAAGGGCTGACATCTTAAGCCCCTGAGAATATTACTTTCACTAGGATCAGGATTTCACTCTCATTTCTTAATCTTTGACATACTGTGTTAAAATTGTTAATTACTGTATCTGATCACCCTGATCAAACTGACTTACAGTTTCTCACTCATAGACAGCAGTACATGAGATTCACTAATTTTAAGAAAAAGTTAAAAGATTTTTAAGTTATTTTGGATATTGCAGTAGCCTTCAAAGACCTTAGTGATGGTATGGCTGGAATTCTGACATAAGTCTCAGGTAATATTTCATGGTGTTTGGTGTTTTCTGTTATTAGCTTGTTTGGTTGTTTTCCTTCTTAGTGAGTCTTTAAACCATTTGTATGAATCACCAAGGTCTTGTAGTATGGTGTTGGGGCATCTCTGTCTAAATATATACATAAATCCCAATCCTTAAAACCAATAAGATTAAACCGAGGAGATCTTGGTTTAAAAACTATTTCAAAACATGTCATCCACCTTCATTTTCCTGTCAACTGCCTGGAAAGTAATGAAGAGAATGGATGCGAGGAATAGGAATTGTAGGAGCAAACACAGCAGGAAGGTCAGCCTGGGGCTTTTCCTCAGGTGTGTGGGCTGGTTCCATCAGGCCAGATTGTTGAGTACTGGCTCATATCATCAGAAAACACCATTGCTCCCACACAATCTCTACAAAATGGATGGACTTAAACCTCTTATTTCTCATTCTCCAGACATATCTCATTCCCTTCTGCTGCTTCATTTCTTTCTACTGTGCCCCTCACCACTCCTAATTTGCTAACCTCTGCTATCAGCAGCAACAGTACAAGCAGCTCCTGTCAGTGCCAGGCTGTGTTCCTCTCTGGAGCAGATTTTGTAGTGGTAGTATCATACATACCAGAAAGAGAACATCTGTCTCATGCTATTCCTTCCTCCTTTAAGCCAGCTCTTATTTCCACCTACTCCCAAACTTCATTTTTTCAACTTAAATATTTTTTCTACATATAATTTCCACCACTCCTGTTTGCTTTTTCTGTTTCTGAGCACTCAGGAACATCTTTCTGTTGCATGAGAGGTCAGCAGCAGGTTTTGGATTTCCAGTAGCAGCTAATGAGTGCTGCTGTAGTTAAATGAGCTGAGACCTTTCTTTCTTTCCTTCCTTCCTTCGCATTCTTTCCAAAAGGATTTAGACCACCTAAGTCATATTGATTGTTATCTTTTAAAATCCTAAAGGATTTTAAAGTGGCACCATATGTCTAAATACTTAAATGACTTCCCAGTTGTGGTCAGCCAGCCTCTTTCTCCAAAATTCTGCATTATCATTTGTTATTGGGTCTCATAACTTGGCTGTACCCAGCACAGTTAACAAGCAGGCAATGGAGAGTGTCTCAGTAGCAGAAAATCTCATTGCTCATGTGAAGTTATAGAAGCTTCCTGGAAGCTGCCAAAGCCAAAGGAACTATGCTATTTATTATGCTGGCTCATAACATGACCTGCTCTTGTAGTCTGTGCATCTTCTTATGTCTACAGATTTTTTGTGCATGTCTCAAGAGCAAAAGCTTGCAATAAGAATGGTTTTCTCAGCACAGAGCTGTACTTCAAGTTGTGAGTAACAGAAAATCTGAAACATAACCCCCAAAGGACCGTACATGACTCAATTTTCAGGTCACCTATTTGTCTCTGTCACTTGCTTAAGCATTCCATAACATTCTGTTTGCAGGTTCTATTACCCATTTTTAACTGAATGACAGTGTTCACATTGCTGTGAGTGGCAGGTGGCCTGGATTTTCACTGGATGTATAAATTAAACAAAACAATTTAGACAGCCTTCCAAATTATTCCATTCTTTCTAGAGTAGGTTATGATGTACTTTGTCAGGACGAAAGTACCAAATTGCATCAGATTTGACTCACCTTTCCAAATAAAGTGTTGAAATTTAGAATAAACATTACATCCTTATGTTAACTAGTCAATGCAGATGTTATGCAGATATATATTTTCATAACACTTGTTGTCATAACCTAGTAACAATTTATTTTAAAAGAATGAATTCTACTCCAACACCTGCTCATACATTGTGTATTCACTCCTGTATCTCTCTACACATATCACATATTTATCAGCAGAAACCTGGGGATTAAATTATTGATAAAGTGATAAAGAGAGGCAAGAGGCAAATAAGTTATCCTAAATGAAGGCCAGCAAAGGTGTACTGCTGTGCCACCGAAATCTGTTTCCCACATATACCACAGGAAAACGGCTTTTGCCTGTTTCCAGGTTCTTCCAGTGGTCTCCACCATATTCATCCTGTGTCTCATGAAGGCAGACTTCTTTATTCACCCTCTACCTACAGCACTATTGAAACCGTCCTCCTTCTGCTCCCCAGCCTATCCATGGCTACAAGTGTCATGGAAACAAAACCTGCTGTTCATCTGTTTGAAGAAAGGGGATCCCTGTGATCAGTAGGAATCTCCTGTCTCTAGCTCCTAAGGCCTTTGAAGAATGGCCTGTCACTCAATAGATGTGTACAGCATTTAGCACACGGGGCTGCCCCACTGGGGGCCTGGAGGTGGGATTGCTGTACAAATGGGAGCAGTGCAGGTTTGTCATAAAATGATGAACTACACAGCCATATGGCATCATTTATCACCAGCCCTCACTACAACAAACAAAGCATGGAATAAAATAATTCCTAAAGATGTATATCACTTTTTCTTCCTCCCTTTTTGTCTTCTTTAGAGGGGAAATTTATATGCCAGTATGCTAAGTTGTGACTAAGAGTGGGTACCATTTGAGAACAGGGCTGCAGAAAAGGATTTGTTTCAAAATAATAAAATTCTTAAGAAAGCTTCACTAGAGAAGCCTGAAAATTACTTGATGATAATCTTCTCTCAGTCTAGGAAGAGTCAGATGATGTTGATAAAGAAACATTTGAAACTTGAGCATTTGTCAGTGGCGTTAGGGTTTTTTAATTAATCAGCTTTCCAAGTGCACTACAATTTATATCTGCATTTGGCATTTAGTCATTGCAGATAGTAAACTGTACTTAGTAATCTTGCCTGTTCCTCATGAATCTTCTTGACAGACAGATGGGAGCTGTACATCTGCCTGAAGCCAAAGAGGTCTTCTCACTCATGAGAAAACTTATCATCAAAGCCTGACCAACAAAAATGATCCCCAAAGTCAGTAGCCACATCATAATAATGTACAGGAGAGCTGGAAAGGGTGGGAAAGAGAGCAGGAGAGATTGATGGGAAAGAGTACGCAGGGAGGGGCAGAACCCACAAAGGGATGGGGAAGGCAGGTCTGAGACCACTGGAAAGGCACAGGGATAAACAAGGCAGCTTCCCACAGACCTGAACGTGCAAATGGCCTTTGTCTCTCACTTCATCTGTCTCCCACAGGGAATAGTCTGGCATCTCATCTCCTGGGTTACTGGGAAGGAGGAGGGCTTGCCAGTGCATGTGTGACTGGGAGCTCCCAGCTCCTCCTCACACCTACCACTTGCTCTGCTGCTAAATGCAATATGCTTTGCCATTACCTAACTGTAATTTGTTAAATCGTTATAAAGAACTTTTTCACTATAAAGAAAAGCTTCAGCTGCAGAGTTGAAAGGCTTGTTTCAAATGTGAATATTCCACATGAAAGAATTTCTCTTGTTTCAAACCATTTGCATTTTCCTTGCATGTTATTGATCTGATTGAACAGTTCCCAGATCAAAGGCATGCTGGTAAATGAGCAGCCAGGGTGGCAATATACGAAGTGGACAGCTGTTAAGAGAGCAGCTTAAATAATTGCCCAAGGATTTATTGGGTAACATGATTAATGATTATGGAAATATGATGACATGATACCAAAGAGTAGTGTGCAGTGATTGATGGGGAAGTTGGATAAGGCCAAGCTTAGACATCAGAATATGTGAAACAGTATTATAGCTTGTAATCATGGTATATATGGTGCTTGGTTGTTAAGAAATTTTGATGTTTAGTTTTTCCTTCTGATAAGAACTTAAACTCCAAAGTTGAATGTAATATTTCTCTTGCAATGAGGTAAGAAAAAACCTTTCCTGCTAACAGTGCATGGTAACAGCAGAATAGATGCAAAGAGACAACCCCATCTTTTAAACAATCCCCATAAAACATCCTGGAAGCTCGTGCTGCTGTTTTAATTAACACCTGAGCAAACTATACATAACACATTAAAGGAGAAAAAGATCTGTTAGTGGAATGACAGTAGTTTGCATATAGACAGCTTTTTCTCCTCGTTTGGTTTTTTTTTAAACTCAAATTCCAGCAGCCAATGGTAGCATAATGCAGGAGATTGGAACAAATTGCAGGCTAGAGTGACACCGTGGCAAAAATATTGCAAACCCTTGCAGTTCATTCTCTGTTGAAAGTTATATGAGATTTCTATGTACTCTGTGCTGGTAAGTGATGCAAACCCTCCTCCTCCTTCAGAAATTTTTGTTTAAGGCTCATAAAAAAGAAGGTAATATTAAAAAAAAATAATAAAAAGCTATTATAAAATGTGAAATATTAGCAGACAATTTTAGAGATGAGAAAAGGCAGCAAAATCCTCAGGGTGAAACCTCAGTCCAGGAAAATGGAGTGCAAAATTGACTTCAGCTTGGTTAGGATTACATGATGGTTTTATTTAGTTTGGTTTTAAATTCTATTTCCTATTTCTGAAATATTCTGCTACTCTGAATAGGATTCTACTCTGGATCTGAGACACACAATTCCTGTGTGCCAGAATCTTGACTGCTGTAAGTGAGGGCACCTCACTGAAATTTTCAGTTGGGTGGCAGCAGGTGACAGCTATTGGACCCAGAACTCCAGCTCCTGCCATTAGATAGTTGTGGTATGACAGCAATTGTCATGGCTTTAAAAACGGAGTGACCTGGGTAGAACTATTTAACTAAAAACAGCATTGTTCATGCTAGACAGTTCTGGAAAGAAATATCCATATATGAAACCTTGGAAATGCTGTTAATCTCTTCAGGGATGTGAGACAACAACAGAGATGGTGTAGGATTTGAAAGAAATACCAGGAAGCCTGGTGCTTTAAAGTCATAATCTAGTTTGCAAGCCTTAAGAGTAAGTATTAGGGAGATTACAGTGCTGGTGAAAATTTTTCACAACAGAAGGTGAAAGGTGGAGTTGAAGCATCTGTTGGCATTTAGGAACAGATTTATTTGTAGCCTTAGGTGGGAGACCTGGCCCTATTCACATGCAAGATTATGTGATGGGTCAAAGCCCCAGTGTTTAGTTATGGTCATGTTCAAACATTCTGAAATATCATCTCTTTATTGAATCCATCACAAATACCATCTGCCCCATCACTCTCCATCACTGGGAAGCTCACACCTCATTTTATGGCACACGAAGGCTTCCCCATGAGAGAAAACTGGGATCTCTCTGCAGCCCTTTCACACCTAGACTCTGCCTGGCCCTTGAGAGCTGTTTTGAGGCAATCACAAATGATGGCTCGCTACAGGCTTCACATACCAGTTCAGTCTTTTCAGTATTTCCAAAGTACAGCCTGTAACTACTGTGTGGCAAGGACTGTGTCTGCCCAAGTGTCTCTTTATGCTGCAGTCGTGATGTTAGAACCAGAGAAGTATAATTTACAGCCTTGTGCACACCTGAACCCAAATATGTAGTGTCTTTTTAATCTTGTTCCAGAGATTTGTTCTTATAGAGTTTCTCAAGAATATCAGACTGCTGGCACAGCACTGGCTGCTTTTCTTTTTTAGTTTTATTTATTTTTTTTTTAATTTTTTATTATAT